>JARFNW010142735.1:0-19641 GCA_031763155.1 Dirona albolineata | reverse complement strand
GTATTGAACAGTGTATTGCTTCTTGGACCAAACAAGGTTTATTGGCACAGTGGGCTGATCCCCTGCTTGCCTAAAAATCTTGATCCATAGATTTTCCAGCTCTGTATCAGGCCATGTGTATACTGAGTCTGTGCATCGATGCCTTCTGCCTTGTACACTGTCCTCGGCCAGACATAGAGTTGGTCCCTACATTGTTTGATTACGGTACTATAGGGAACTGATAACAAACAAAGGTTTAAAAAAAATATTATTGTATTTTCTTCTCTTACCAGAATACCTTCAAAATAAAGAATTAAAATGGCAATGCTTGTGGTGAAATCTTACCTGGAAATGCCAGACATGAGTGTTGAGACAAGACGCTGTGTGCTGGAACCAGGAAATATTGGTAACGATGGAATCTTTCAGATGGTTCATGGTAAAATTGGAGCTGGCTTTCCTGATTTAAAGGACAAGAGGTTCACTTTGTTTTGGAAAGGTAAGTTTATGTTTAATGTGTATATTATTATATAAGGAGAGGAATTAAATTAGTTCATGATAAGGATGTGTAGAAGAAATATATTCTTATTAGAATTAAATCTGAAATAGAAAGGTTCAATATGTATTGATAAAGAAATAAATAAAGTTAATGTATGTTAATTTGATAATTAAAGACACTTTATTGAGTCCTTTTCAAGCTTTCATTACTATACTAATAGACTTATCTATAAAAATTAGATGTTTTCCAATTTTTAAAAAACCCCACAAAAGTTAAACAAGAAAAAATAAGACCCATAAAAAATAAAAGAAACAAAAACAAAGGCCCCGATATCAAAACGAAACAAAATAAAAATATTATCGAACTATCATTTGCTATTGGCCATGACATTACATCACATTTCCTTGTGTTCTAGTTCTTACACATTAGATAACACTGATGGGACTAGACTTAACGCGAGACAATTTTGACCTATTTCTTTTCTTTTAATTTTCAGATGAGGATGACGATTATATAACAGTGTCCACTGATGAGGAAATGCAAGATGTTCTCTCTAATGGACAGGATGGTGTCTGTAAAATTTACATCAAAGGTGACAAAACAGTATTCATTTTATAATAGCCCCTACCTTTATATTGATTCTATTATTATGTATTGTATTTTGTATTGTGTGAAAAAAAGAAGTGGTTATGTGTAGTATTATTTCTTCAATCAGAATATTAAATATTTTACACATATTTGAAAAACAAAAAATCAGAGTGAGTGTGTGTGTGTGTGTGTTTGGTGGGGGGGGGGGGGTTGCTGTCATTTACTTCCATTTATATGAGCATGCATATATTTCATTCTTTATAATAATTCCTTCTTTGTTGATCCATTTTCAGTCAACGAAGAAGGTCCATATGGCGAGTCTAAAGACCAAACCCCTAAAGTGGGGGGCAACCATGAGAAGAGGGACCCTTGGGAAGACGTGTCACCTCCATTCCCTCCTTATGCCGGCTTCTTCAGTCACCATCCTCCTTCACCAGGTCCATTCGCTCATCACGGCCCACCCTCAATGGGGGTCCACGGTGGGCCTTGGGGGTGGAGAGGAAGGGGAAGACACTCCCATGGATTTGGTGGCCATCATCACCCCCACCATTTCCACCCTGGCCACCACAGAGGCCACCACCATGGGGGTCATCATCCTTTTGGACATATGGGAAAACACCACGGCCATGGAGGAAGGCATGGATGGAAAGATGCACTGAGGGTAAGCAAATGTGATGCACATGGTGATAAATATTTCAAGCTGATAATAATATGTCCTGTGTGATACTCAACATCATCATCATCATCATCATTGTTGTTGTTGTCATCATCATCTTTATTATCATCATCATCATCATCATCATCATCATCATTGTTGTTGTTGTCATCATCATCTTTATTATCATCATCATCATCATCATCATCATCTTCATCATCATCATCATCATCATCATCATCATCATCATCATCATCATCATCATCATCTTCATCATCATCATCATCATCATCATCATCATCATCATCATCATTGTTGTTGCCATCATCATCTTTATTATCATCATCATCATCATCAACCCTCTTCCATCTGAGTGAAGCACAAGGCAACAAATGAGCACTCATACTAATATGCCCTTGTCTGTCCATTAAAGTTCAAAATTATTTCCATGGTGTTAAGAAACATCACGCAATGGTGTAAGCCACATTGATGTCATTTATTGCATGTGACCTGGTGAATACCTGATGCCCTGTCATGTTTGATGTTTTGGAGTTTTATTTTTGTTGTTTTTTTATTTTTTACCCAGGTCTCAAGATAAGTTGATTTTATTGATGTGCCTGTCCATTTTTCAAACCATGTCTCTGTCTATTTATCTTTACATTGTGCACTTGGTAGATGACCCTGTGGTGAATTGATGCGTTGATTTTTTAAATTGTTATATCCAATGGTGAAATCAACTCATCAATAAGTGTCTGTTGTGTTTTTATGAACATGTTTCGATATGATAGCATTTCATCAAATTTTTTTTTTTTGGGTTGTGCTCTAAAAGAAAATTCTCTATTTCCCTCTGCAGAATTCAGTTCCCATGCCCCATCGCCGTTGGGCAAAAGGTTTCATCCAAAACTGGAGGGCAGAAAACTTAAAGAATGCCACATCCACCAGTGACAGCGATGGCAATTCAGATGGGAAAAACACCATGGCTAATGCTGGCGTTCCACCAGCCTATGCTGACTGGCTGAACATGAAACTTGAACGCTGGCACAAAAAATGGCGTTCTGATGAAATGAATGATATGAATGATGAAAGAACATCTAAAAAAGAGGATAAAATGATAAAGAAAGCCCTCAAGGTTAGTGTTTTTACTGTTTTATTTATAGTAATCAACTATATTTCATTGTGAACCTAACTTTAGTCTCTGCCATCAATGATTTGATAATGATTGCCAAATTTGACTTTCTCTCTTGAAATGTGGAAATGCATCGTTCATAAAATAATGCATAAATGTGAATCTCGCTCAAAAACAGTCAATCGGAAATGTATAGATAACTGAAATTATTTCGAATTAACGCAATTTTGTATTATTGCTTGCCATTGGACATGAATACAATTATAAGTGTAGAGGCAGCAAAAACATTTTTGACAAATTTTGGCTGTCGATTTATGTGGGATTGCAACAATAAAATTCAATCATTTGTTTTGAGCAAAAATATGTGCCTGAGGTGGAGTAATGGAATGCTGGATCTGTAATAGAAAAAAATACTTAAGTAAAATATCCTCTCCCCCAATGGTAATGCAGTTTTCTAGATAATTGACATCTGGATTAATGATTTAAGACTGTATGGTCATCATTATCGTCATCATCATTATCGTCATGATTATCACCAATGTCATCAACATTATCAATGCAACTACACCTGCGATACCAAATTCAGAATTGTTTAGAAAGCTGTGTTCGAACTGATGTCAATATTTATGCTTGTTGTTATTGTTAATTTTAGTGCTATTGTTTATATATGAGTGATTTTAATATTAGTGAATTCACCTATCATAAATCTTATCAATGTTACGAAAATGTGGAAACAGATTTGGTAAGTAGGAAAAATAAAAAGGTAAATTAACCTTGTGAAGATGGTTCCTGCCCTCACCAAATATTTTAAAAGGGACACCAATTTATCTTCAAACAATTCCTTTCATGGTGAAGAGATTTATTTTGTCCAGTTGACAAATATGATATGGTAGAGAGAGATAGTCCAGCCACCAATTAAAAGGCGTATTGATTTTTATTATTGTTTTATTTCAGGCATCTGTCCCAATAGAATTTGTAAAGTGGACAAAATGGTACCTGAACAGTCACTTCGGTAAACGAGACGCACCCAAATTTATGAAGCACGGCCATGGATGGGACCATTGTCAGTATGGTGGCCATGGATATGGAGGTTGTGAAAGGGGAAACAATGGATTTGAAAAAGACAATGAAACTGACCATGCAGCCATGAAGAAATGCTATCTCTATGTAAGTAGAAAGATATAATACGACACATGTCAATTAAATTTTTTTTCATCTAAATCAATTCTCTCCAAGAAATCAATTCTCTCCAAGAAATCAATTCTCTCCAAGAAATCAATTCTCTCCAAGAAATCAATTCTCTCCAAGATCGTGGCCCACCCCACCCTAAGATTATGTTTTCTTTTCTCTTGAGGGCACAAAATGATTCAAGTTGATTTCGCTACCTCTGAGAGAGAGAAATTGATACCTATTCTTAAATCTTTTGTTTACTATCATCTATTTCAATAGTTTATTTGCATGTTGAGCATCATTTTTCTGGGTTGCACAAGGGTTATCAGAGCAGCAATTTTCCACTTGACATCTCTGTGTCTCATCACAGTATCATTCATGAGTTATTGGTCATCCATTTCAGACTCAAGTCCCCCAAGAATACCGTGCTTGCACCAAGATATTCATCAGAAACTGGCGAGTTGAAAATAAACTTGATGGGCCAAACTCTGCCGTTCCTTCATCCAGTGAGGACTGTGACACAGACATGGAGGTTGGTGGAACAACGTCCATACCTGAGGCTTACAAGCAGTGGCTGGAAATATTCTTGCTGAGATGGCACACCTGGAGAGGCCAGCTGGAAAAGAATCCAGGCCAGTCTTTGAGAGGTGGAATGGGACTCTTCAAGGTATGTGTGCTCTCCTGACCCGATGTTTAACCTAATCAGATTTGTTTTGCGAGTCAATCATATGTTAATTGACAAAAAATTTGTAGCAAAGCATTGAAAGATTCCAGGGACAAACTAACTCAAGAAAAGAAGTTGATACAGGTTTTCCTTTCATGGTTGACATTGGACAGTTGGAGAAAGGCCATGGAAAATAAACTTTCATCAAAGATAATAATCAGCAGCTTATTGAAGTTTTGTGCCCCGTTAAAAATTATATATCATCTACTTGTACTTGAGCATTGATGTGTACCATGCAAATGATGGAAATCTCAAACATTCTCTATTCCCCACTTAAATTTATCTGTTTTCATTTTATTAGCAATATGGTTGTCTCAAACACACAACATCTGTATGGTTTCCAACTCTGGGTCTAGCTTCAGATTTGGACCGTATGAGGGAGACACTTGGGTTTTCATGAAGTTGTATTGTGTTCCATTCATAGCTACACATTGGACTGAACCAACACAAACATGATTAAAAATGCTTAAAACAATTACAAAACATGAAAAGCCACACCCTGAAATTCCATCTCATTTTGTCATCAGATGTCTGTTCCCATGGAGTTCCGTGCCTGGGTGAAATATTACCTGGCAAAGAACTACATCAAAAATCAGGACAGATGTTGCAAAAAACAGTCCAAGGAAGTGGATCAATCCCAGAGGAAGTTTGAAAAAATGTTTCGAGCATTTCAGACAAGATGGCTCCGTAACCAACAGGACACGGACAAGGAAAATGACACTCTTAGCGCTTCTAGCTGCGACGAAGAAAGCTTGGCCCGTAGAGATGACAATGAACAAAAAGGTAGGTTGGGGCATATTAACCATATTTGTTAAACATCACAACTGCTATTAAAGTTTTTATAAAATGTTAGAATAATGGAATCTAAATTGGAATTTTATTTAGTGAAGTTACAAACTATGCAGTTGAATTAAGTACAGGATGACAGAAAAAACCGAACCCACCAAAAGTGAACTAATTTTCTCAATATTGTTGCAATCGCTATGTAATTTCAAATATCAATAAAACAAACACAGAGGGTATCTTAAAGTTTCATTAAGATGTCAATACAAATTTAAAAGGCAATGGCATAATCAGAAATCCGCAAAATGGACACAATTTGAACTTTAAAAACTTAACGCAAACAAAATTTAATTCATTATCAATGTAAGCTCTCTTCCTGAAAAAAATGGTCAACAAAACAAATAAGAGATAGATGTTGTGTTTCATAATCAACAATTCAAGTGACATCACATGGTCCGTATGGCTGGTCTTTCTCAACACACAAAGAGGGTTTGGGGAGAGAGGGGAGAAAATGGTATCTTTTATTTAGCTTTTTAACAGCTAAGCAGTCAGTCCTACCTAAGCTAATCTGTCAACATTTTCTTTGCATTAGATATGATGTTCCTCATTAAATCAATTTTTATGTCACTTAGTGGTTGAGGTTGGGATAATGAGACATTGCCCTCAGGCAGATTATTTCACAGTCACCTCTGTCCAAGTCCAAGGTGATTTTCTAAGTGGCCAAAGATCCCAGAGACAATTGCTTTTGATGAGGATTCCATGTTGATGATTATGCATGAAATTGTGGCATAAATTCAGAGATAAAAAGACCACTGATGACATGACCATTGCACATATGCAGAGAGCTAGAATTAGGAAAAAAATATTATAAGTTTTTTTTTAAATTTCTGATTTTGACATATCTTTCCTTTTTATAGATAACTCTCAAATTTGGTTAGTCATACTTATGAAATTGTGTCATCCGTACAGTCTCTGGCTGTTGTAGTGGCATGAGAAGTCAAATAACCATTGAAGCAACTTAAAGAAAATAATTTAACTTTTGGTAGATTCTGCCTTTTTTTGGTGTCACCCTGTAGAACTGTTATCTACTGTTAGGGCATGATGATAGCTATAAATCGTCTAGATTTCTGTTATTTTTTAGTCCTGCTTATTTTGTTATCTTCAAAATGGATTCATTTTCTATCTGCAATTACAGGAGAACCAGAGACATCTTTCGAGCGTCTGAGTCTTGACAATGACAGTGATAAAAAGCGTAAAGTACATTTCGATGGCAAAGAAGACAGCAAGAAAGACGAGAAACGAAAGAAGCGGGCAGCCGACGATTCTGACAAGGATGACAAGGTCAGTACCTATTTTCCACTATTGTTTGTAATCTGTTCCCTATAGTACTGTAATTAAACAGTGTAGGGACCAGCTCTGTGTCTGGCCAAGGACAGTGTGCAAGGTAGAAGGCATCGATGCGCATACCCAGCTAAAACGTATCCAGGTTAAGTACAAGTCTGTGCCCCACTAGTACCCTGATATAGAGCTGGAAAATCTATGGATCAAGATTTTAAGGCAAGCAGGGTATCAGCCCACTATTGCAAATAATAAATATGAGAAATTTGGGAATTGACAGTAGACACCTGCATAACATTCACAACTCACTCACTAGCAATAGTAGACACCTGCATAACATTCATAACTCACTCACTAGCAATAGTAGACACCTGCATAACGTTCATAACTCACTCACTAGCAATAGTAGACACCTGCATAACATTCATAACTCACTCACTAGCAATAGTAAATAGTTTGGATTATTCATATTATTATCATCATTATCAATCTAAATCCAGGTTCCTAAGAATAACGACTTTCGTCAGTGGTCACAACAAGCCATGGCCGAATGGGACGGAGAGACAGTTGCTGAACAAGATGAAGATGAAGAGATGGAATTACTCCCCAACCAGTACCGTTGGATGTCCAAGATGATGACAAAGATGCAGATGAAGAAGATGAGACAGCAAGTAAAGGATGCAAAACGTGAAATGAAAGCTGCCAAAAAGCAACAGAAGAATGAGCATGTCTGAAAATATCAGATGGAAAGAGCAGAAATAACAGCACCCTGCTATCTCTAATTCTTATAACATTTCTACATATTTGTGATGAAGAATTTATTTAAACGTATGGAATTGATTATTCAGGTGGGTACCACCCGAATAATACACATATTATTCAGGTGGGCCGTTTTTTACCCACCCGAATAATACAGAGCACAGGTAAATATTATTCAAGTGGGCAGTTTTATTTCGTTTCGCTCCAAAATTCACCTCCCTACACGTGAATAATACTTGCCTAAACGTATTTGGTAATAAATGATTTTGTTGTGTATTTCAATATTAAATGTAAAGATTCAGTTTTCAAAGTATCTCTAGTGACTTTGCATGCCTACATTTCTCTTTGTTTCTTAAAAAAGAAATATCATTATCTCAATGTTTATGGTTAAAATATTATTGTTTAGTTAACCTTATCAACTGGGATGACAATTCTTGGTAATAAAGGTGCTTTGAGTATAGTATGCAATATACCATACCGCTACACTTCTCAAATAATTTGAATTACACATTGAAAAAATCTATTGATGTATTCTTTCTTTCTTTCTTCATCAAATAACGTTTATATTTTCCTTTGAAGGAAAGCAGTAATCACATATTATTGACTTTGTTGAGGTTCTTGACATCATTACATGAGTTACACTTTATGTTTTCCAGTATAAAAGAGACATTTTATTATCATGTATAATAATAAAAAAGAAATTACCAAGAGGTAGACCAAAGAAATTCTGACAAGAAACAATATCCAAGGTGATAGAAAAGGGGGGGGGGGGGGGTGTAGGTATTTGGATGCAAAGAGGAAGACTCTGGATAGAGATAAATTGCGAAAGTTCGTCTGCACTTAACCCTACACCGAAAGGTAGATAGGAAATTGATAAAGAAAGAAAGTATAATAAAAAATAAATAAAAAATTTCTAGCACATATATTTGGAATCAGGCACCCCTTGATTGGCTTATTGTAAGATTTTATTATTTGTTTACACTTAAATGTTACTTGCTTGTCTTGCTCAGAATGATATTTTTAATAATAAAAATGTTTTTATCAGATTTTTCACCTTGTTTAATGTGCAAATTAAAAAGAACAAATGGAATATATTGCTTTGAATCCCGAATTTGTTAAATGATTGTGCAATGATAACAATGCAATCATATAACTCTTGTGGGGGGGGGGGGGGGGGGGTTGCAGGTTATTTCCAATTTAATTAAATAATAAAAAAAAATTAAAAATAAATACCTGTTGGATGCCTTTTTTTGGATTTGTGTACCCTATTTATGTCATTCAATACTCGAGAAAAATTAATAAATCTTTGGGAAATATTACGAGCTTTATTCTTGTCAAATTATTATATAAAAACATGATTTGAATTGCAAAGTTCAATGAGTCATCATGTTTTTATATTTGAAACTTTTTGTTTTGTTTTTTTGGTCTACTGACCCATTTATACCATTTATCAATACTGGGACCAGCCCAACATTCAACCCTGAATGGTGCATTTTGTACAACTACATTATATATTAAATCCAAGTTCTTTTGACAAGATACAAATCAGTATTCCACCTGCATAACCACCTCTGACTGCTGAACAGAACTTCCGAGAAGGCCATCATTTCTTTACAATTATTATTGTCCCACCACTGTATTGTTCTCCAGATTAAATGCTTCACTCCGACCTACCTGAACCATTTGTACAAGTGAGAACTAACAATAACAAGTCCTTGTCCTCAAAGGCTTAAAAAAAATCTGGATGAATTGGCTCACCAAGTTCTATCTGAGCCACTTCATCAATAAAGTGGCCTCAAGGTGTGCTTAGGTCTTCTCTGCGTATCTTGGGTTGACACATCGACCTAACTCCCCATAAAGTGGCCTATCAATAATAATAATGATAATGTACATTTATATAGAACTTACTCACGACCATCACCATGCTCTAAGTGCTTTACAGTAGCACATTTACCCGGGGTAAGCAACGGAACACTCAACACTTAATACGCCACACGCTGCCTGTTAGGCGCGAATACAATTTTTGGACAAGGACAAACGCTGCTTACAACCGTACATTTATATAGCACTTATTCACGATGATCACCATGCTCTAAGCGCTTTACAATAGCACATTTGCCTCAACAATGAAGTGAGATGATTCAGTCTCATAATTCTTACCTTCCGTCACCTCCCTACGAAGCATTGGCACCACTCATGATTAAGGGAGTAATTTCAGATTGACCCAGCCAAGCCCTCTTAGCCACCCAATGACAATTTGCCACTTTTCTGCTCAATGCAGAGCAAGCCACGACATGCTATTGTTTTGGGCTGCAAGGCTTTGCAATAATAGATATAATATGTGGCTTTGTGTGTTTGTGATGTCTTCAAATGAAAATGGAGACAAAATATCGGAATAAATATGGGTTTATAGTCCACACTCCTTACAAGTACTTTACATCTTTTATCCTACACCATGAGATGTCATCAAAAGTCCTCTCCAATACCCATGGGAACATACAATAGCCTGTCAGGCTCATCATACTAATATAATTGTGATATAGATTTCGCACTGCCTGTAACTAGGTACTCATTCATACCTGAGCAAAAAAAAAAAGACTCCACATTGATCCTAGCAGTGCCAGGATTCCATCAAGGGATCTCACTATCTTAAGGCCATCAGCCTTACAACTCCGTCACCAACTAATAAAATATAATTAGCGCACATATTCTAATCAATCAGGATCATTCTGATGATAAAATAAGTTTGTTTTAAGTAGGATAGTGATGTATTCGGCACAAACACCAGGATGAATATTCCACGTCTTTATTTTCATATTATTGGGGAGCTGGTGACGCAGTGGCTAAGTCACTTGCCTTTGGTTCAAGAGGTCGCTGGATTCAAATCCCGGTTGAAGCACTGTTTTTTTCTCTTGAGACCTTGATCCCACTTTGCGGGGCTGCTCTGCGGCTGACGCCTGGGTTATTCCGGTCTACTCTCGGAAACGACCCTAAGACAAATTTCACCCTGGGATGAATAAAGGGAATTTTTTCTTTTTCTTTTCTTATCATCTGGTTGTTACAAGATTTTATTCAGCTATTATTTAAACTAAAGACAATTTTCAGCACCCTGAAGATTTAAAATAACCTTGAAACTGCTGTGATAATTATTACATTTTGTTCAGCAACATAATTCGATTTTAGATCTATAATTCAGGTGACAGAAAATGCATTAATGTAAAACAAGTAGCACATGGTGAAGTTTAGAGAAAAGAACACGGCACCAGGCACTATAATAGTCAAACCAGACACAGAAAGGTAATATGTTATTTTTTATTATTGATAATCAAGGACACAACAAAATTGCAAAAGATTGCAGTAGTTTTTGTATTTTTTAAATATATATATATATATTTTATTTTTTTCTTCTTTTGATGACTATGTATTTATTATTATTATATTTGGTGGTTCAGAGGGTGTGTATGGTCATTGTCTATAAGAGGAATTTTATTCATTGGACAGTCAAAGAGTAATCCATTGAAAGTTTAAGTTTAAACATTATTACATGTATATCTTCTTGGTTGTTTAATTATTCGTTCATAGTCACTCTACAAAATAATGTTGAAAGTGTTATCAACATTTAACAGACTACATTCTTTTTTTAAAAATACAATCGGTTACTGACATTGTTTAAAAACCTGAAATTTATGTGTTACACACTCAAACTAAAATCCTCAAAGTCAGAACCAAACAACCCCAGTCGAAAAGCACCTTAAAGATTAAGATGGATTTATAGTCAATATCCTTGGACAAGTACAGACTCACAGACTTTATATCATTTTTGTCATTCAATCATACTTCTCAATTCCATGGGAGCATAGAGTAGAGCAGCATGTTAGGTGGGTCATGCATAACATAATGCCTGTAGCTGGGTACATACTCACTTCACAATGAAGTGAGGAGAAAGTGGGTAAAGAGTCTTTCCCAAGGACTCAAAATCAGCAACACTGCCATGATTTGAACACAGGACTTTATGATCTCTATCCCAGCAATTTGACCACTCAGCCACCAGCACCACCATACTATTAAATAATGAACACCACCAAGGAACAAAACTGCAGATGCCGTTTTCTATCCAGAAGAATCTATTTAACATCTGATTTTCCACTGTCCACACCTAAAATAACACATATAACACCAACAGTTTATTTTATTGAGGCAGCAGTACTGAGAAAGAATTTCTGCTTCACGAAAATGACACTGTGTTGTTAAAGAGCACACTGCTGGCACCAAAAGGGATTCACACATAAGAAAGAAAACAAGAACAACATCATGTCTTACACTCACACCCAGCTTTGATAACATTCAACCCTAAAATGCTCCTTAAAATTTGGTCAGATGGAGAACGTGAAATGTGTCCTCAAAATCATGTCAGGCAAAGATAGGAGATTTGGTCATGATATCAAAAATATTTCCAGATAAATTTAAAACAAAAATTGAGCTGTCTTTTCAACACAAATCGCAGCATTTCCAATCAAGCCTGAAATTGGCTCTAAATCCACTTCTGATGTCACTAGCTGGCTTTGTATTTGTTGTCTCAAACCACATCCTGCAAAAGGAACAAAATTCAATAACATTCAATAATATTGTGGCCATAAAAGGTTTTTCAACTTCTTGTTAACACACAGTTCATTCAAGGGAAGTTGTTTGAATGTAAAGCACATAAATATAACTGTGTGAAGCAGTAACGTGGCTGAAGGCCAAAGTATTGATTTCAGATGGTCACCTATCATTCCTCGGTGAGTGGTTGGTGAGAGGAGATCAATAAATAGGTAAATAAAATAAGACAAATTCCCTTTAGATGGTAGACCGGAATAACCCAGGCGTCAGCCGCAGTGCAGCGCCGCAAAGTGGGATAAAGGTCTTGAGAAAAAATACAGTGCTTCCATCGGGATTTGAACCTGCGACCCTTTGAACCAAAAGCGAGTGACTTAGCCACTGCGCCACCAGCTCCCCAATATCATTCATATAATTCACATCATAATTTGCTGGAATGAGAATAGTTTCAACGCTTATGTGTCACCGAAGACCTTAATGTGCCACCGAAGACCACAGTAGTCTATCTTTAGTAGCCCGTTGGGTGCCGATGACAAGTCATGTTGGCAGGAGACTAAAATGTGGTAACTAATGAATTACATGGACCAGAGAAATGCTACAAATTGTGAGAGATATTACCTTTAATCAAATGACAGCATACTCCGTTAATTTTTTAATTGAACATTTTTTGAGATCTTACAATCGTACAAAATTGTGCATTATGGTTGAGTCAGTATTCAATCACCACTGCCTACTGGTACCCCAAGTTTCATGGCTCTATATTTTTTCATTTCTGAAATAGTGTAATTTAGATTTTTCTGTAGTATATAATGTAAGTGAAGCACTTGACACACCAAGAAGGCTATTGAATGGTATAAATAACACAGCCTAAAGCAGAACTTGATCCCAGAAAGTGAACATGGCAAGTGCAATGGTTAATTTACTAGGTTATGGAAAGCTACGCTTTAGATTGACCTAAGTCTTTATAATAATAAAATAATAATTAATAATAATAATAATGATAATAATAATAATAATAATGATAATCAATAAATAAATAAATAAAGGGCATTTATTTTATATAGCACTTATTCACGATCATCACATGCTCTAAGCACTTTACAGTACAGCACATTTATCCCCCGAGAAAGCAACAAAACACTCAATTCTTAATACACCACAAGGGGGCCTGATAGACGCGAACACAATTTTTAGAAAGGGCAACATTGCTTACGATCACCAGCATTTTATATAGGTCTATTAACATCAAAATTTTCAGCTGGAATTTTCTTTTTTCTCTCTTCTAATCAGGAATCTTGTAATGAAACAAAATTGCGGAAAATAAATGGTAGAATCATAATATAAAAAAAAACCAACCTGACAACGGCAAAAAAAAGGACCCCTCTGTAAGAGAAGAATGAAACCAATAAGGGTGGCCAAGTATAATGAGGACAAAGATATCATACCTGATATGACGGTGGTGGTGGTGGTAGAGTGGCAAATGGCTCAACTGGTGCAGAACAATCGGGTAGAATTCCCTATGAAAACAAAAGGGTTACACTACATTACATAAGACATAGGACGAACCGTCCGCTACCGCTCACCCCATCTCTATAAATTAGCTGATATTAATGAACAAAAAGCAAGAGGCCAGGTAAACAAATAGAGGAGATCAGCAGAACCTATCTGTATTTGGTACATATATCAAGTGGTAAACAAATAGAGGATAGAATAAGCCCGATCCATCCATCTCTGGATGTTTAGGTTGGGCACAGCAATGCATAATATATTATGTCAAAATATAGAGAATATAAATTAGTAGAGATGGATCTTGATCACTTGTTTTCTGAATTGCTGACAACGAGCGCCCGTTTTTAATGTCCGCAATTCAGCGAGCGGCAAAACGAGCAGTTGTGACATCATCAATTCAATGGATCATGAATCAACTTATTCGTTACACCACCACGAGCGGTCGGACGTTTGTTGACATTTTTACGAGTTCACTCAATCGCCCCCCCCCCCCCTAATCCTTCTCGATGACGACAGGCGACATTGCCACTCCCAACTAAAATAACTCCTGTCAAAAATGATCTCACACACCCCTGTCCATCCAAACAATAACACGCCCCCCCCCCCACAATCGTGCCGGTGGATGAGTCGTGCAACGTGACGTTATCGCTGACCTCATAACCCATCTTTCATCGTCACCAGTCAGGCTGTCTGCCGTCTGGTGACACCAGCAGCGAGTTTTAAAACGAACTACTCGTCTGCTTGTTTCTATGGAATATAGTATCTCTGCTGCTCGTTTATAAACTTGAACTGATTGAACTGTACGCTGGCTTTAAAAAAACGTCCGTTTACCGCTCGCGTCAGAGATGTCCGCGGGTAACGAACCGTCCGCTACCGCTCACCCCATCTATATAAATTAGCTGATATTAATGAACAAAAAGCAAGAGGCCAGGTAAACAAATAGAGGAGATCAGCAGAACCTATCTGTATTTGGTACATATATCAAGTGGTAAACAAATAGAGGAGATCAGCAGAATCTATCTGTATTTGGTACATATATCAAGTGGTAAACAATGCAACAAACCGGATCTTGAGTGTTATTTAAGAAACCAGAGCACACTCAATGGTGGCAATGCTATGTCTGACTAGAACTTGAAGTTGTAAGAATTCTGCCTCGATGAGGGTGGCAATGTGATTGTGTGATACACATACATACACAGAAAAAGAAGATGAAATATTTAAAATACAATAATGACAGAATGTATAATGTGAGGCATTCAAAAGGAATGAATAAGGTTCTTTCTTACTGTCTTATCCATTAGTAGGGACCAGCTGTGTAGAATACGAAGCTCTTTGGACCAAGAATCGACAACAAGCAGGTGATCAATCCACTGTGTCCAGCGCGTAGGGTAGATTGTAAAGTTCTTTATCGTGCCTAATATAATCATGGGACCTCCTATCTTACGCCCCATCTGAGAAAGCTTGTGTTCCGTCTCCCCTATTTATAAAGTCAGGCAGCTTACTAAATACAGTTTGGAATCCGAAACATAGCATTTGAGTACCATGCGCCAGTGACGTTCGATGGTGCTTTAATTTTGTGCTGCAATTGGAAATTGCATGAGAAACTGATAAACGCTTACAGAATTTAAAAATATTTAATAGTTTTTTAAATATGACCATTTTCCTGTCATTTGTTGGCTAATTCTTGTATGTGTGATTAAACCACAGGGAGTGGGAGTCATAAAGACGTGTCAAAGGATCAGAAAACTAACGGAAGGACAACAAAAAAAACTAAACTTTCCTCTTTTAAAAAATTTATACCTTTTCATCTTGCAATGGGTATGTTGGCGCCCTGGAGGCACACATATCTGCTTGCAAGGGACTACCACTTGGCACAATCAGTCTTTGGAAAAACAGTAGGGTTTTCATGTGAACTGTGTTTGTAAAACCAATTGAGAAAGTGGCCTCAGGTGTCTCCACAATGCACGCCAGCTCCCATCCTTTATTTCCCATATTCTGAAATATTTTAGTTAAATTTTTTTTTAATAGCTGAAGAAGGAAGTTGATTTTCCATTATTCGTAGAATCGTATTCACCTCATAAACTGGATGCACATTTGATTTTTCCATTTGACAAAAACAACTGTAATTTACCAGAGCCAGGTATCAAAATCTTTAATCATCAATACCTCAGTGAACATGAGGTGCTATGACAGAGGACATGGTCAAGGGTTTGAATCCTATCCCAGTCATTTTGTTGCTTTTCTTGGGCAAGAAACTTTACTGTAATTGCCTCACTCGACCCAGGTGTAAAAATGGGTACCAGCTTGGAGCTGGGAAAGTAATCTGAGATAGACATTCCTATTCAGACGGGGGGACATATTGTCACTCTGTCTGCTTCATATTATGGAAACCGCGATGTAATGTAATGTAAATAGTGAATTTATATAGTGCTCAACTTCCACCCTGGAGTGCTCAGATAAGCATCAGCTCTATGGACCTCGAGACTCTTGAGGACATACCATTTTATACCTCAGTCCACAATTACACTCGAGTTCCACTGAGAAGAGGGAATGATAAATTTTAATTTAACAATAAGACTCCAAATGTCAAAATTATCAAATCCTTCTCATTTGGACTGGTTGCAAGTAGAGCTGGGTCAATTCACCAATTCCGTTTGCAACTACCGGAAACAAGACGCAAATCGTAAGTCTTTGCTTCAAGTCACAAGACTGAATTGCTACCAATTCAGTTACAAGTCATGAGTTGCAAACAAGACTGATCATAAACAACTATCGTCACATCCTCTTGTCTTGGCCAAACGCCAACAGACAGTGCGTCTCTCACCGCCACATCAAAGACACCCGCCTCACCAGCAGTCTGCGGTTTCTCCCCCCCCCCCACTGCAATTTATCGTCTTGTTAAAATTTAAGTAAAGTTATGACAAGACTGGCTATAAGGTTGCCAAATTAGCTAATTTTAGCAAAAATTGGCTGCGGGGCATTTTATTATTATAATATTACAAATCCTAAACTTTATCAATGCAATGTCCTTCGTTTTATGTTTTCCTTTGGCATCCAGAAAATTCATCAAGACTTTACCGAAGGAGTTGTTTGAACAAATCACTAAGTCTTTATCGTGAGGTGAATTGTAGCGAGAGAGGCAATTCACCAAATCACCAAGCCTTTGGAGAGTTTGCCATAGCAAACTGAATTGAGTTTGCAAGTCCCCAATAACAAAAGAGTTACGATTTGCAACTCTTGTTTTCTATGACTAAGATCGCAAGACAAAAACAATCTAAATCATAACAAAAAGAATGATTTTGGCATGGGGTTCATTTTGGTTACGTCATTGTCAGACAGGTCAAACTGACAAAGAAACCGGCAAGACAAATTACCTGAATGACTGGTTCCCACTCTGTGCTGGGGCGATGGCCTTTGTAATGTATAATATGCTCCACAATAGTACCTTCATACACAGGGGTTGACTCGTTAGCACGAGAACCAGGTTTCTCAAAATACCACTGGGAATTCAGTTGCATTTGTGATGTGAAGCCGGTGGTCTGATGTGAAAATAAAGATAAGAGAATCATGGATCCATTGCACTAAGTTTCTATCTGTTTCTATTATACAGAAATAAATACTAAACTGCCATTAATTTGGCGTGATTTTGTACGCAATTCCCGCCTGGTGATTTTTTTGTCTGTCTACAATCTGCAATGAAACAATGACAATGATTGGAAATGTTTTACGTACTTGTTCCCGGAAGTTTCAAAATTTTAATCACACAGAGTTTCAAATTGATCATAAGAAAGACGAAAAAAACCAACCAAAATACCTAAACAATTTTCGATACTTGCTAATGAAATACAATTAAGTTACTACAATCAATACTAGAAGCGTGCAAAATAATAACTTGGATGGCAACACAGACACATGAATTAAAGATGGCCCTACACTACGTCTATTAGTTCATTGCCTAAATTTGCCATGAATACCTCGGAACTGTCAACCTATTATAGGATTTTCAAGAAACACAACATAAAATCAAGACTCCAAGCGAAAAATACTTTCTATCTTTCTTTATCAATTTCCTTTCTACCTTTCAGCGAAAGGTTAAGTGAGGACAAACTTTCGCCAATGATCTCTATCCAGTCTTCCTCTTTACATTCAAATACCTGCACCCCGTCTTTTCTATTACTTCTGATATTGTTTCTTGCCATACTTTATTTGGCCGACGTCTTGGTAATTTACCTTGTTTACCTTCTTTTATTCATTCTATTTAACATGTCCGAACCACCTAAGTTGATTTCTCTCTATTTCATTTTCTAAGCTTTCTGCATTTATTTCATCCCTTATTCTAGTGTTTCAAAATTTATCTCTTCTTGTTTTACCTACTGATCTTCTGAGAAATTTCATTTCTAATGTTTGTCACCTACTTTTACCACTGCCGTTTAGAGTCCAGGATTCACTTCCATATATGAGTATTGGACAATATATTGAATCATAAATAGACATTTTAGGTTTTGTTGTAAGCTCCCTTTTGCCAATTAAAGTATTCACTAATAATAATAATAATAATAATAATAAATGGCATTTATATAGCGCTTATCCACGATCGTCACCATGCTCTGAGCTCATTTGCCCCGGGGAAGCAACGGCACACTAAACACTTAATACGCCACAAGATGACTATTAGGCCCGAATACAGTTTTTGGACAAGGACAAACGCTCCTTACAACTGGGGGGGACCTCCGAATTTAACATCCGTCTCCGACAGGACGAGGTAAGCTGGGCAAAGTGTCTTACCTAAGGACACAAGCGCCGGTGAGCCAATACATTTCATTATGTATTTAAAGTTAATATTTAAAATCGCTGACAGGTTTCGATCCTAGGCGGTCACCTGTCTATTCATTAGCCATGATAGAAACCACAATTTCATTTCAGAGGAAATCTGCTAAATAGCGGACAGTTCTCATCTATGAAAAAGAGTATCGACTATGCCTTACCTTGGCATTGGCGGACGTGTCATAGAAGATCTCCACCAGCTTCCATCCCTTGTTTAGGTAACTTGACATGGTTCCCGCCCAGTCGCAATGGACATCAAATGTTGGTTTAAATCCTGGTTTGACGGTAACATGTATAGGAACACATTCAATGCTGTAGATGTATTTCTCTGTCATCGCTCCAACTGGCATTGCAAAGAAGAGATCACAACCTAGAGCTGATAAAAAAAAATATATATATAGTATTTCTAGAAATGAAAAAAAGCATAAAACAAATTCTGATAAGACTTCCTTCATCATTTTTATGTGGGATTCTTTAGTAAGTATGATGATGTCTCTTTGGGACTCGGTCCAACATCACAAAAGGACAAGTTATTCAGATTATCTTTTCCCACAATGTGACCGTACTATTTCAGAAGTGCTAAAAAAAATTTGAAAATGTGAGACCAAACCTAATGCCTTTTAGATAAGTAAATTCCTACCTCACTGGCACTGTGTCCCCTTGTTTTCAAAAAGAGAATACCTTTGAGTTTTTCAATCTCAGTTATTTTCACTATAGACAAAAAAAAAAGGTGCAATAACTTGATTTAAAAAATTCGAATTTAGAGGACAAAATCAGTATGTGTGTTAAAGTAACTAGTCGGCCGCCACTCTCAATCTGGGGGCGTCGGTGGCCGAGCAGTGAGCATGACTCGACAGTTGGTGTTGACAAGCCACGTCAATCATGTCAGTAAAAAGACGGGTGACCGCCTGGGTTCTAAACCCGTGAGCGACAAAAAAAAATATACATAATGAAATATATTGGCTACCGCGCTTGTGTCCTTAGGTAAGACTCTTTGCCCTGCTTACCTCGTCCTATTGGAGACGGACGTTAAATTCGGAGGTCCCCTCGGTTGTAAGCAGCATTTGTCCTTGTCCAAAAATTGTATTCGCGCC
>JARFNW010142724.1:0-10223 GCA_031763155.1 Dirona albolineata | reverse complement strand
TAATAATACATGAATAATATATTCATAATAATCAAAATTCACGGGGAAGGTAGTATGGTCGAATGTTCAGAGATAATCTTTCGAGATTGGCGTTACATGTGTGTTTTATTATTGAAATATTGTTGGGGTGGCACCACTTGTTGTTCACATAGGTGACGTGTCCACTCCTCCTCCACGCTTTTTTTATTGTTGACGTTCGGTCGCCTCTCATAAGAGTTAAGTCGTAGACATCAAACGGCCAGGTTTCTGTTAGTGAGATGATGGAGACCTGGCGAAAGTCAGAGGAATGCCCGCACAGTGAAGACAGGTCATCACTTTTGTTGTTAAGCTATTGGGTTTTTGATTTGTGTTTTGTTTTTGTGTTCAGGGCGATGATGAGAATGAGATAAATGTGGTGGTGGTGGTGATGGAGGTGGGAAAAGAGGAAAACGAAATGAGTGATAGTGATAATGTAGAACTAAAGGACAAAAACTACAAGACAACTGATGCAATCCATCCGAAATATAAAAAAAGACAAGTTGAACCAAAGGAATCAACTAAAAATGATGCAATCCATGGGAAACATAACAAACCCCGAAAACAGACTCAGATAAAAACAAAACAAAAAACGTTTCACTCATGAACGTGATAGAGACTTAACAGACAGTAACTATTCCTGCCCCCCCCCCCTCCCCCCACCCCTTTGGGAAACTGTATATATACTTGTTATTTATTAATAAACCAAGCCCGAAGATTGGTAGACTGAGGATTGCATTATAAAGAGTGATGGGAAACAATAACGCTTGGATCGATTTTGCATTTCAGATCAACAAAATGTGGTTGGTTTACTTGCACTAAACAGAAATCAGCTGTTCCATTCCGAGAGACGAGAGATCTGGAGCTTGCCAGGCCTCCTACGTGACTTTGTGCTTGGTACTTTTTAAGTCAACAAACTGTTTTTCACCTCTCATGTGCTTGCGATCCGAAAAGCATGGGCTTTCGTGTGATCATTCTATATTCAGCACAGAGCACACCATCGCCATGCGTTGACCTTAGTGTTGATTGGCTGTTGGCATCGAGTGCTTTACAGTGATTGGTTGATATATTCACGAACGGGCCCGTCGCTCGTGAATGAGGGCCGAGTGTCATACATAAAATTACAGAGTTGCGGTATGCTGCTGCTGCTGGCGATCGTGGTGGATGGCCTTGGGAATGCTTGGTCATAACATTATTATCACATTATTCGAAAGTATCAGTCCAGAACGTGGTTACTACCCCATACGACATCGACACCTTACTTTGAGAGAAGGACAGGAGTGTTGTGTTTTAACACCTTTCGCTCTACCTCTGGATGTTGATCGTGTGAGTGAAGGAAGTTCATGTTATCAACAATATCTTATCAAGCCGGGGATCTCATCAATAAGTTTATTCAAGTGTGATTTCATCACCAAGTAAGTAGACTAGAATATTATACTTTTACTTTTAGGCCGGTTGGAGTTAAATAGATACCTTTATCATGTAATTTTACTATTTTGCTCATTCATTTCTCTTAAAAGAAAGCAAATCGCCTTGATCACTAGACCAGATAGTCACTTTCAAGTCGTCAGGGCTAGCAGACCACGAACTCGCCGTAGCCCCGCGCGCTACACTATGATGATGATGGTCCAACTAGATACACGCTTTGCCATATATAAAGTACACCTCCGAATTTGTCTAAGACGACTTTATTTAAAAAAGTATTGTAAAAGCAGAAAATCGAACATTGTTTTCATTTTTTAAAGAATTATATAGATACTGGTCTTGATAAAGGAGATAGACAGATCTGTAGAGATGGGTCTCTTCTTTCGTTGTTTTGTTTTTTATCGTCTAAGTCTTTTTTTTTTGTCAAGTCTAATCAATTATGTCAAGATGTACTCAATGTGGCAAATGAACAGCTGATCGTTTCAGTGGAAAATAAATAAGTATGGCAAACTAGTCATAACAGATTACATTTTGGGTGATCTACTAGGCTAGCTCTAGCTATAGATGACTGCTCCTTGGAGGTCTTGCCTATAGATTAAAACAACCTCCCTCCACCCTATAATAGTGACTAGTGTTATGAGACCAGGAAAATAAGTTACGGTTTATAGAAAAGCAAAAGCAATCAAAGGGAAAAAGTACACTTCAAAGAAGCATCTTATTATACCTGGTCCCAAGGCAAAGCATTGTGTGTTTGATTGTCCGAAATGACAGTGGGGGTGTAACTTTTTTATTGTTCAAAGTCGAAGCCTTCAATGCTGAAGGCACACTGCAACTGATTTAAATTACTATTCATTCATAACTTTATACACTTGATGAACTTTAGTACGTGAAGTTCCCCTTGTTAGGGGGGTGCCTCAAGCCAATCTTATCTATAATCGAATTATTCAACTTTGATTTACAATATCTTTTCAGTCAGGGTCAAAATGTTCCTTTGAATGTAGAAATGGAGAAAATACAAATTGTGAATGTCTTCCTGGTAAACAGCTTTTTAAAAATATTTTCTCCATATTTTTTTGCCTATCATTCCAAAATGGTATCCCTAAGATATTTTATTTCAGCTTTTTGCACATAAATGATAAAGCATAGATTTTGTGTTAATATAAATTATATCTTCTTTCTTGAAGATAGTGGGTTGATTGCCCACTTGTCCTGAAATCCCCCCCCCCCCCCCCAAAGAAATAATGAAATAAAATAAATATAACAAAACAGACTGGTGCCTGCAATGTGATGCAGTGCTTATAATATATGGGCCTGGATAAGAAAGACATTGCTCTCTTTTGCCTTCTTTCTTTCTTTACTGTCAATTTTAGTAATTGATTATTATTATTACTATTACAAAGTACCTACTGTGTTTTGTTGGTGAACTCATGAATATTTTAAGGGGGAAGAACTGGTTATTTTTTTTATTTTGGTGACAGTTTTGTATGATTTATCTCTCACATTGCTGCACTAAGAGTATCATGAGATGAGGTTGAAATTGAGAAATTATTTAGAGGATGTGAAGAAGGATGAAAATACTGTAATCAGATACTTATTAAATTGAATTTGTTAAAAAGGCACCAGTATCAAAACTTCAGTCAGTGGTTTTGTTGAAATTTAGCACAGTAATAATAGTAGGTATAGTAATAGTTTAGTTGCTAAAAAAGGTATCAGAATTGGAAAGACGCCTTAGGGCAACTCTAGATACCAGCGAATGCTATCCCAAATTATCCCAGATAATGGGAGGGATTTTCGGGTGTCAATTGGTTTGTCACATTTGGTGTCTTCTCTTGGGTTTCTATGGACAAAGTAAAGTAATTTTTTTTTGCCTAGCCTGACAGTTTATCGTAGTAGAGTCAAAATAAAAGATTGGATTTATAATTTATAGTAGTATGTATCCCTAATCAAGTACAGTACAGGCTTTGTATCATTTATCCCTGCAGGCCATGTTATACAAAGTCCTCAACTCCCTAGTAGCAAAGTATAGAAGGAGCTGCTCAGTAGGGCTCAGTGCTACAAACAATCGGACAATATTGTTTGCTACTTATAGCAGGGTGCACCAGAGTCAAGTGAGGATAATTGTTGAAGCAAGTGTTTCCAAGGGACTCACCAACATGGTATTTAGAAAGGCATAAAAAAGCACAATGTTGATTATCATTATCATGTTTTATATTATATATATATAAGGTTTTTATCTTCTATTTTAAAAATTTGTTTCTTTGACTTCGATTATAATTTGTGTCCCATTTATTTTGGATTTCAGACCCACCAATGCTGGATTTTGTCCCATCCACCCCAGAGGGTGTTAATGATAGAATCGCCATGGATCTTTCGCAGTACTTGTTGGCAGCAAGCCCGCCATCCTTCGGATTTGATTTTATGGCATTATCCCTTCAGCACACACAACATAGTCTCAACCAACCACAATCTCCCACAAGTCCTGACAACTACCAGTCGTCCAATAACTTCAACACAAGCTGTTCGTTCCATCATACATTTCCTCACACTGTCAATAATGGTGTCAATTTAAAAAAGCAGAATAATGGTGTACTTAAACCCATCATCACATGTTCAGACAGTTATAGTTATAGTAGTGACTCTGAAGGTGAATGTTCTGCAGATAGTCCGCAATCTCCAGGAAGAAGTCGCAAAAAAGTGTCTTTTGCTGACCACAAAGGTTTAGCATTAGCACAGGTTCGATTTGTTAAAGAAGGCCCAGATGAACCTCCACAGTTAGACTCTAAAGTTTTGGCTTTCTTAACTCAGGGTGCCAATGCAGGAGTCACAAGCAGTCCTCCCATTAAATTGTGCTTTCCTCAACCAGCTTCAGATTACATGGCATTTAGAGACAAAGTCATTCACAATTTTGTTTCTTTAGAAAATGTAATCTTGCAGGACTACACAGTTAGAGGTACAATTAAAGTAAATAATATCACATTTGAGAAGCGTGTGTTTGTGCGAGTGTCATTGGATGAGTGGACATCATGTAAAGATTATGAGGCTGTTTATGTTCCGGGACCTGGAAGTGGTTTTTCGGATTCTGTTGACACTTTCTCATTTAATTTGGACATTTCTCATAGCTTTGATGCATCTAATAAGATCCAGTTTGCTGTCTGCTTTGAGGAAAATGGAAAAGAGCATTGGGATAACAATGGGGGTTCAAATTATTGTATTGTAGGAGATGATCATGAATCACAAACACTCCGACCACTCTCTCCCCCTTCCGTGTATCCCAGATGGTTGCCAGAGAAAGAATCGAATGCCAGTTGGACAGAATTCTCAGTGTGGAGGGAAGGTGGCTCTTGTGTGCGATATTATTGAAAGAGCTAGATCTGCAGCATGACATACTGAACTGCATTTATGTTTCAATCATGTGTGAATGTGCATGAAGTGTCAGGATCTATTAGTATTAGGATATTTTTAATGTGTTTTTGGTGGGTAAAGAAATATACAACTAAACAAAATGAATTTTTCACAGTATGTTATAATTTAGAAAATGGAAAATGATATTACAACACTTACCAGAAGTGGTGTGCATTGTGTGTTGACAGTGTAACAGAAGGTAAAAATGGGACTATCAAAGAAATATTCTTGTGTGAATGTTTCAGAGTCTGTTGAGGATCATTTAGTGCAGCCTTGTAAAATTGAAATTGTATTTTTTCAAATGATTTCTCTAGATAAAACGTATAGGTCATCATATTGACACATTTTAGTGTTTGGGTTGAACTTTTGCTGTTAGTACTGTCCTGTTAGCTCAAAAGAAAAAAATTTCTATCTGATTTGGAGACTCTAAAGACAGCTATTTTCAGTCATCGTTGAATAAAGTGAATTCAATGAACGCTACATTTCAAATGATATTTTCTGAAACTTCACCATCTTAATCTTTTAAATGAAGAAACTTCTGTTGATTTCCACTGTCTTCATATCAATAACACAATGATTGATGTTCAATCAAAAATATAAAAAATTTGAAATCTTGTTGTTTTAATCAATCTTATTTGCTCAAATGAATGCCTTTCATGATGTGCATAATAATAATGACTGTTTAAAACTTAAAACCAGATTTAGAAATTTGAGAGTTGAGTGCTTTTTTTATTCATGAATATTGCCCTTCTCAGTTGGAATGTATGCAATCATTTTCCCAGATTTTTACAGTGTGTCAATCATTGAGTTGTGCATTTCATTTTCATGTCTATGGACATGAGGATTATTTATTCACAGTTTAGATTTTCCAACCAATTTATTTACAGATTTCATTGCGTCTTTTATTCCTTCTATTTTAGAATATTGGTATTCCCTTAAAATTTTTCCATCCACCTTTTTTGTAAGTGATGAAATCTTCTTCGTATGTCTTTCACATTTGATAAATTCTTGTCATGGTTTGTTAATGATTAGGGTTTGCAAGAATGGTATATTGCTCATATACTGATTCAGGAATGATAATAGAAAGTCTTGTACTTGTATATATATATAGAAAATATATATATATTATATAATTAATGTATCTATTTTTATGACTTAAAAATGGCTTTATAAAAATCTATCAATTACAATCTGAAAATTTTATGAGGTTTATATATTATATAACATTTTTATTCCGTAAATAATTTTTCAACCCTCAGCTATATTTGTTGGCCACACAGGCTCAAGTGTCATTCTACGCAGCAAATACTGTTCGACTCTCAATCATTCTGCACTCATTAGAGAAACTGATGGTTAAACGAATTGACCACTGACTTCTTTTTTTTTTCATACATAATCCGATTGTGGCTGTCCCCAGAGCAAGATGTAGTAATTTATGTAAATCTAGTGTCATGGTTGACTCAGACCCAGACATATTTATTTTGACTATAGAAATAGTCTAAGATCAAAAGAAAGAATATTTTTCATATTTATTTTCAATTTGGATTAGTTTGTTTGCCCTTGATCTTGTAAATTTAGATGTTTTTGGCATATTGTCATTTCGGTTTTAGTTTTAGTCTGTTTCGACCCTTAAATGTGAACAAAGGAAGTCACTGCATTTTTTTATACCTTTTTACGTAATAAATTATAACAGCCTGTGTTTATGTGGTGTATCATGATCGCAAATAAGGAAAGTTTCACAATTTTGCACTTGAATGAAGTCCCACTACACCCACAAGCAACGGTATTGAATTCTATACCAATGAGTAGATTGATAATATAAAAGTAAAAGATGTGATGTATCAGACTTGATATAATATATGATTGAATCATCTTTGCATGGTGTAAATATTTTCTCTTGGTTGTAAAAATTGTAAAATTGAATTTTTACCTGTGTATTTGATATATTATCATATTTATACTATACTTTAATATATGTTTGACTGAAGCCAAACCAATGAAATCATGTCTTTCACCAAAGCTACCTATGGAATATTTATAAAAGAACTTGCCATTTTGTGGAGATGTGATATTGTGCACTTTGCTCATTGGGCTGTAAAGCACACTATTTTTACTCAAGTTGACATAAGATATGTCATTCATGTAGTTGCTGGATAATTGCACACTGCGTACTAATGCTGCAAGGTTTGTACAACTGAGGGTGGGTGACAAATTTATTTTCTATTTAATCCATAAATGCACACCAAGTATGCATATTTTCATGCTCAAAACAATAAAACTGACAAAATTGTGAACTAATTCGCCCTCACTGCATTAGAATCTCGCCCTAAAAAAAGAGAAAGAACAGTCTAGATGGGAAAGCCCTTGGTACAAGAAAATAGACGTAAACTGTGATATCATCTTATACAGCAATGCACGCCATTGACATAGTCTTGTGTTAACCATAGAACACTCACTTGTCACCACCACACAGAATGATTGCGATTGAAATTGATTGGAATCGCACAAATGCCTAGGAGAGCAGCTGATGCAATTACACAATAGGTACCCACTTACAGTAGCTACTGGGGTAGCTTTCAATATAACTGCGTAATTGACCAGCTACTACTGTATTATGATTATTGAAGACAACTTACAAAATTGGACAAAGCCTAAAAGCTAAAAACTCAAAGTTTCTCCAAGTAGTAATAATCATAATGTGTGATAACTGTGTATGGTTGTATCAATGCTTCTTCAAAACATGGCCAAAACTTGTGCTTTGATCTCTGGCCACCACACACCTCTTTATAAGAGTCTTTCATCATTATCATCATCATCATCACTATTGCCATTATCATCATATTCTTAGGGCAAGGTAGATATTCAGCTGGACCAGACCATTTCAATGTAATCCTCTGATCTAAAGTTTGCAATGTCTTTGCGATGGAGTGTTGAAAGGGCTTTGTGATATTGATTGAAACTGAAGTTAAATGATTGAAAAAGAAAGTAGTGTATTAATAAAGAGAAGAAAGAGAGGGAGTTAAGTTGATGATGACCGTGCCATGACTATTCTCCATCATTATTATCACTATTCACCACCACCTCGTGACAATCACCTCATCAATATGATGAAGGAACTTACAGTTGTGTAAAGGAAGGTGGGGAATTTAAGATATAAATCATTTTTACAAATATGTTTTTAAATGATTTGTAGCCAAAGGTGTACTATAATTTATATTACAACAATCCAGTCTGACTGAGTGAATAAATAAATATTGTGTTCAATCGTGAGTTGCTTTTCTCATTCATTTCTTTCAAAGTACCATACGTTTATAATATCCTTTGACTGCTGCAGGGCAACATGTTCCTCCAGTCTCAAGTGAGATAAATGGTCCCGTATTTTTGCTGCTGCTGTTGTTGGTGATGGTGTGTGCGTGCGTGCGTGTGTGTGTGTGAGCTCAACCCCATGTATTTCTGAAGACGAACTTAAAACTATGGATCCACAAATTAGGACAAGTCAGAGGCTTTATTGACACAGTGGCTAATGTGTACACTGTAAAGTTGTATCCTGACACTGACAAAAACTGAGAGGACTTGGCCAGATTCATGTAACTTGTCTGAAGTGAACTCAACTTATGATGATACCCCACTTATCAGTTTAGTTAGTACTTGAATTGACAACGACCTTTATGCCGGAAAGAGCTAAATTATAATATAAAGGGTTCTTCTCCTTCCGGTGTTTTCATGACGAGCAGCATTCTCGGCACTGGTGACATCTCCTAGTTGTCCTGTCACCCAGTAACCACTAGGGTGACAGCAAAGTATTTATCGGTAAAATTATAATGAACAGACACCTCGCTCATGGTACATTGTCCAATTTACTGGTGTGCTCGCCGCCTGCTCGTTTTATATTATTAAGGCCGGGCGTCCACTGCCGGTTTTGGTCAGCTGCGCATGTGACTAGCAGGTTAAAAACTTATTATAGCAATAGTCAAAACAATCAAGCCACTCTCGGTGCTGTCTTCAGCAAGGCAAAAAATGATCCTTTCGGTGGGAGAACTATCATCTCTCAAGATGAAAGATGCCAACTGTTACTTTCGATATCACCATACAGTTACAAGCAATAGTGGTGTATTATTATAGTAATAGTCAAAACAATAACGACCCACCAGCTAGTCACATGCGCAGCTGACCAAAACCGGCAGTGGCCACACGGCTACAGCGTGGCTCAAAGCACAGCTCGTATCAAGACGTGTGGACACGTCCGGGTAAATCAAAAGAGCGGCGACCTATGGCCGAGTGGTTAGGATGGCGGACTCGCATGACAAAGGGTCATGGGCTCGGATCATGTCCCTGTCACCTCGAACGTTTTAAAAAGGAGCTACATTTGTCACAACAGGGAACCAAAAGACAAATTGGAAATTAACATTTGGACGAAAAAAAAATAGACAACGAAAAAAAAAAGAAAAAAAAAAAAGAAATAAAATAAATAATAACGACAAAGCAAACAACACCCCCCCCCCCAAGCAACCCCCATAAAAATCCAAAAAACCAACACAAAACAGTAAAAGGCAAACAACAAATCAACCCTTCTCCCCACACACCCGGCATTCCCTAAAAATAACCAAAACAAAACAAAACATCAACACCAAAGAAATTAACCCAAACCTACGTATATCAACAAAACAAAAAACCAGACAAACAACTACAAATATAAACAAAACAAGAAAACAACACAATAAAAAAAAACAAAAACAAAAACACACACACACACGCACACACACACACACACACACAAACACAAAAAAACGTAAAAAAGAAAGAAACAAACAAAAAAACGACAACAAACAAAACCCCCACAAAAAACCACCACAAAACCGGGGCTAATGATAGATAGACAGCTATATTTAGTTCCAAAATAGCAAAATGGGAACACGGCGTCCCCATCACATCCGCCTAACGGTGTAGACAATCTAATCAGGGCAGTGGAATAGCGCATCGGAGAGAATGCTCAGATAACTGACAAGCGAGCAAAAATACTTCCTGGAAGAATACATCGGAAGAAGGTTATGCTTTTATAGGCCCCGTGGAAAATACCGTTTCTCGATTTGACACTGGGGAGTGGCTATCATAGGCACTGTAGAATGTTGAACCGTGAATTAATGAATTTTTAATTAAGCGGTGTAAAAAATGATTTCCAGCAAGCATTAATGTCAAAGCAGATTAGGAATAGAGATGATCAAAATCAAAGACACATCCCAATAAAAGACAATTTTTAAAATATATCTTACGCGATAAAAACTCCCCCCCCCCCCCGCACAGAGGGTGGTGCCATTGATTGAAGTAAGCTCGTTAAGAAATTGATAGAAAAAAAAAATGAAGATTTATTTCATTCATCACCG
>JARFNW010142713.1:0-10226 GCA_031763155.1 Dirona albolineata | reverse complement strand
TAGGAAGATACATTAATATATAAATAACTTCCCTTTATTCATCCCAGGGGGAAATTTGTCTTTAGGGTCTATTCTGAGGGTAGACCGGAATAACCCAGGTGTCAGCCGCAATACAGCGCTGCAAAGTGGGATCAAGGTCTTGAGAAAAAATCCAGTGCTTCCACCGGGTTTTGAACTAGCGACCAAAGGCGAGTGACTTCACCACTGCGCCACCGGCTCCCGGGTAGATAGATGAAGGGATATAGGATCTATGAATGAATGGATTAAATGATGAATGAATGTTTATAATGAATGTGAATGATAAAGATAAAATATATCATACGTGTAGACAAATAGATTGGTGAGTTAAATGATGATGATAATGTTGATGATGATAATGATGATGATGAAGCTGATGACTATGACAAAGAAGGAGAAGATGGAAGTTTAGCCCCTTCTTCATTCCCTAAGGCCCAGAAGCTTCTTTCATTACTTCCCTCATTAGTATCCCTCCATTGCATTATGTCAGTGAGTTATTTAGCGTGTATGATCTGCTGGTTCATTTCCTGGTAATTTCCTTTTCCCCACCACAAACTAATAAGGGAATCTTATCATAATATCCTGTTAGCTTTTTCTTCATTTCCTCTTCAGTCATCGAACCTGTGCCGCTTGCCCGTCCCCTCGAGGCAAATCTTACACATTGTGAGAAATTGCTGTTTCTGATATAAATAGCTTCATTTTGGTTAATTTAAGCCAGCGTCGTTCTCTATTTGGGTTGGGTTTTTGGAGGTTTGGTTTTTTTTAATGAGCAACTCTTTTATTTCTTTCCTGGCCTCTGTGAATGTTACTGAAATAGAAGCGCCTATACTAGAACAATTTGCATTGACGTCATCCATATAGAGGAAATAATAGTCTGTATCCCCGTACAAGTACAGGCTTAAAGACTTTACATTATTCATCTCCAGTAGGCTGTTTCTTTCAAAGTCCTTCTCAACTCCGTGGGGAGCATACATTATCATCATCATCATCATCATGACCATCATCATCATCATCATCGTCATCATGACCATAATCATCATCATCATCATCATCATGACCATCATCATCATCATCATCATCATCATCATCATCATGACCATAATCATCATCATCATCGTCATCATCATCATCATCATCATCATCATCATCATCATGATCATCATCATCGTCATCGTCATCATCATCATCATCATCATCATCATCATCATCATCATCATCATCATCACCACACCCATCACCACCACCACCACCACCACCATCTCTAAAACAAATAATGTTGCAATGCTGGGACTTAATTGATTAAAATTGGTCCACATTGGTGTTGAAAAAAAAGACTTCAAAGTGATATATTCAAATAATTGATGACTCAACGGTCCATCTAGAACAGTAATCTCTGGATGGTGCAATTTTTTTTCTTGTTAATGATATTTCATTTTTTTCACCGGCGTCATTACAACATTCATAACTTTGAAGATTATTTTGTCATTCTTATGTCATTTACACACATATTCTTAACCCTCTAGTTGGCACGTCGTTTTTTGTTCCGTTCTGTCCAATGTGCCATATGGCACATACTGACATTTCTTAAAAAGCTGGAACATTGTCTCTTGATCCATTTGTAGCGTGGTTTATAAAGATTATTTCTTTTCTGCATAGGAAATATATCATTGGGCACTAGAGGGTTAAATCGAATAGCTATAGAATATATTATATTATAGTTCAGATAAAATGTGTAATTGAATGTATTTTATTGTGGTTATTATTGATTGAAGCTGTTGCAATAACTTTTAAACAAATAATATATTGATAAGACACGGAAGTTATTCTACTATATTCATACAGTCGTATTTAATTTCCCTATAGCATGATATGTATATAGAGATCTATACATTATATTATATTTCCCAGATCATGCTGACACTACAGAAATCCGGTGTGCAAGTAAGCGAGGCAACTCTGGTCTACTCCAACATCGCCACTTCCCTTCCCTGTCTCCTCAACCCGCTACTTTACAGTCTAGTTCTGGCACGCTACCGGGAGGGCTACAAAGCCATTTTGGAAAGATGTCGACGGAACAAATCTCCCCAGAGGCCTCATCAGATGAGAAGTAAGAATGAAAGCCCCAGTTTTATGGCTTATTACCTCCCTTTACGCGATTGGAAGAGTTGGGGGTCTGGCGATTGGTGATTTTATTATCTCCGATGATAAATTATCTCGGGATTTTTTTTTATAGTTCTCATAGAGACCCCAATGACCATCCCAACAGTTTTCATCTTTTCTTTGCATTTTTGATTTGTTTTTATTTTATTTCTATTTTTAGTATTGGACTTTTTTTTTCCCCTCGTCATTGTTGGCCCAACATCCTGGTGAAGAAAGTACTTACTCAGAACACAGTGAGCTCCACACTGTTATTGTAATGTTATAGCTTGGAGCCCGAATCAAGATAGAACAAATAACAACGAACGATAGAACCTGGTCGAGTGAACTCTCTGCGTATGTCCGCTCGTCCGGCCGCTGTGTGTTCCTTTTGTTTTGTTTTTCGCTTTCTCCTGTTCTACTGTGTGTGTTTTGTTTGGGGTTGGGTTGGGTGGTTTTTGTCCATTTTGTTTGATTTCATTGGTGCTTTGTTTGTAATTTTTGTTTTGTTTCCTTCATTTTTGTTTATTTTTGTTTTTTTTATGGTTTTGTGTCTTGTTTGTTTTTGGGTTTTGTTTTGTTTATATTTTTGGGGTTTTTTTGTTTGTTTTGTTGTTGTTGTTGTTATTGTTGTTGTTATTGTTGTTGTTGTTTATTTTGCTTTTGCTTTTTTTAAGGAAGGGGGGGGGGTCCTTGTCTTTTGTGATGGGGGTTTCTTCAGTTGACAATCTCAGCTGTAGATATAGTAAGTATATAAATAAACGAGAGGCAATCGCTTTTGGAAAATCATATTTTGTTATAAATATAGAAGGTCATCCATTGTAATTAACGACTGGGTATTGAGAAAGAACCCATATTTCATAAACGGCACCGTGCATTAAAAGCATTTCTGCATGTTTTTCTATTTTGTTTAATGTCTGGAAAGGCTGTTGATTTAGACTCTATATATTCTAGGTTGGTGCTTGCCTTGATTTAATCACACTTGTGTGACAGTGTGTGTGTGTGTGTGTGTGTGTGTGTGTGTGTGTGTGTGTTTGCCGTTGTAAGGTCAAGACAACCCAACAGGGCGGATTCTGAGTAATGACAATAAAAACAAAAAGTCAGCCATCATTCTAAGACCACGGGTCCTTTGGGAGACAGAATTTCTTAATATATAATATTATAATGGAACTAGAATCTGAAACAATTTCAGCACGAAGCTCATAAATGACCCAACCCCTTTTTTAAAATCCGATGCAGACATCGATATACCATATAAGTTCCTAGATAGCGGGCAATACCAAGCTTTTTATGTGATACTTGAAGCCCAACAATACCCCCAACGTCATGATACGATGCAGGAAGCATTCTTACTTGTTGACAGCCAATTTTGATCTAGATAACTTCGACACTGATTAAGCAAGTACCAAATCTTTTTTTTCCTTTTTGAATAATGTTCTTGTTATTATTTAATGCATTCATGTCCACACAAATCTGGAGTATCAAAGATTAATTGACGCTTCAAATTGGTTTTTTTTAGATTCTACCCATGTAAAACTTAGTTTACTTTATTTTATCCATCCTCTTGTACCATACTGGGCGTCCAGGGGAGAAAGGGCTTTCTGTCTGCGGCAAGTTTGAAGGCTTGGGTTGGGTGGGATGTTGTGGGTCTTCAGTTTCTTTCACATCCTCGATCCAATGTCTTGCATTGTCAGGATTCGAAGCCAGGTTCTCATGATCTCGACCGTGGCATCTTAACCTCTTGACCACGGACACACAGACGCTGTACTTCCACTCAAACTCACTGGGTTCAAGTCCTGCTTTCAACATTGCATCGTTATCCTTGTGGGAAAGACGCGTGCCTTGGACAAATATGTAAGAATGTACCAGCTCATAATTTCAGAAGTTCTCCGCAATAAACCAGCGTCCTTTCCAGGGGGTGACAACCCGTCACTTTGACTTATTGACGCTATGGATGGTGGGATAAGTAATGGGTTTATGAACCTCAAGGGTTGCCGAAGTTTACTAATCGGTGAATCGGATGCGGCCATCAGTGGGAGGTGGTTTTGTTATCCCTGGGTTAGGGTATTCACTGTTTGGACTAACACTAATAATAATTAGTTCATAAATATAATATGATATGAGATACGTCTGGCAAGGAATCAACAACAAAACGTAGTAAGTTAACGTTGGTATCCGTGAATCAAAGTTGTTGGCATATCTATAACAGATTCATGAATACAAATTACGCTTTATGAATATTTCAAAAGCTAATGGATGGTGCACCCATTTGAACACTGACGGAGGAAACCATTGTGGTGCTTTATCGATCCAAGGAATGATTGTACTTGGCCTGAGATCGCCGAATAATACCTAAAGCAGGCTGCGTTCAGTATGCAAGGAATAGGCAGGAATAGGCAGGAATAGGCAGGACGCATTTTGCTTATTGTGCTCGCTGTGGGATTGCCATCGCTGAATAAGGTTGATTCTTTATTAATGTTCAGCTCATCGTCCTCTTCGACACTCTCTGCCCTGCATTAATTATATTTCCTGAATGCATTCCTAGAACGAAAGGCTAACAAATGAACGGAAATCATGCAAGCGGCCATAGACGAAGTGTTTGAATGTGCTTGGAAACTGAATGCGTCAAAGAGGTTGTTATGATCAATGGGTGTGGAAAGAGAGTGCATGTAGATGTGAATGTGGATAAGATTTATATTGAACAGTGGGCCTCATAATCGGGAAATGTGGGTTGGTGTATATGATATCATCGCGAGTAACCGGCATATATAGTATAAACGGGCGTCGGCGTCTAGGTACACAGTTCCTGGGTTCGAATCCGGGCAATACTAGGCACGTAGTTAAGGCCAAGGTGCAAAGAAGGACTCGACTAAAGACAGAATGTTAGTATAATGCACCTACGAGGTTGTTCTACTGTATGATTCCTGTGGTGTTGAGTATTTTGAATGACTAGAAGGATATGTGATGTAAAGTATGGCATCCTGTACTTATACAAGGATTCGGACTATATACCTATCATTATATTTAAGAGTATAATTCATTCATACTTTCAATAGTGACGCCGTGTTGTCGGCAGTCAAATGATATTCACGTTGACTTGACCAACTAGTCCAGCAACGTTGAGTGTAGTAGTGAGCCTTGGTGGGTGACCGCTTGGGTAAATCATTTTGCGCGTAACCAATTTCCACTTATTGTCTCCTTCGACCCAGGTGTGAATGAGTACCAGGCTATAGGCAGTGTTGTTATTGTCACAATGGCCTGCCTGGGGATGATAATAATACATTAATAGAAGATTTACCAAAAAAATATCATGTGATGTGAAACTGGCTCGGCTATTCTCATATATTGACAAGGGCCCGTATCAGCAGCATACTTCACAGACTAAGGAGTTTTTACTCTGTGAAATAATGGAAGAGTGTGGAGCTTAGAAAATGTATATTATGAACAGGTAGATGTGCACTTTGCAAATTCTAGGACTGGCAGAATCGTATGATGTTCTCTGTATATATCTATACTATGGGAAAGGCAATAGCAGAATCGATACTATGAAGCGCGTAAGACTTGACGATGGTCGTTGGTATACACTATCACTATATACTTGTTCTCGTTTTGTTATCTATATAAAACATGTTCCATAGTTTGAATGTTCCCTATTTACCGAGCTTCCCGATTAACGGGTTCACATTTACAGGGCTCTATTGCAAACCTCTATGTATTTGCAATGATGCATGATTTATGTCCCTAGCAGGTTTCCTCGTAGATTGACGGACGGTGTTCGAAGGGAGTAATGGAAAATGTATACGGGTTGCCTTGATGAGATGGCACCAGGGACGTGCCGTGGTTGTTGAACGTGACATTAATCGGGGAATTAGGATTAGACAACTCGGTCTGCGTCGGTTTTCCCTCACCTTACAATATTTCCATTTTCATAAACATAAATACAAACTAATGCAAATTAAGAGGCATATTCTTGTATTCAGAGACTAGTGTACGTTAACAACTAGTATAGGTCCCAAAGCTGTGGGTTCCTCAAAGACAAATAGTCGAGGTCTCAGTGGGACGTGTATTCGGCTGAAACAGGTAGTCTAGGTACCAAAGCCATATATTCGTTTAAGTAGTATTCAATGTGTTTCGATGCCTTCGGGGCTTTGTCTTGAATTGCTTTGGAAACAACGAATGGCCTGGATCATCACCAGACTGATGTTAATGCTTGTGACCAATTGTTCATTTCGTTCTAATATAAATAATAATAATAATAATAATAAAGTGCATGTATATAGCGCCTTCCATATCTGTCGACATCTCAAAGCGTCTGGATGCAGTTAGAAAAGCGGTTAATAGACATACTAGATATTGACAAAAAAATGTATGAAATATTGTATTTGAGATAAGAGATAATTATTGTTGAAACCAATTCCATTGGTTTTATTATATCTATTCGGAGTTTGGGTGGCCAGGGGTGGTCTAATGTATCGAAACACCCTGTAGATATTAGAGTCGTGAGTACACTTACAGAGAAGCTCAGGACAGATACAAGACAAGCACATTCCATGCGCGCTAACATTTTGCCTGTGATCTTAAACAAGCAATATCAATCCTTGTCTCTCACATGAAAACTCCTTGCTGATATCATCTTATGTTTCCAAAATCAATTATGATAACACTATTATTGTTACCAATCAATTGGTGTTATTTCTAACCTTTTCAGACGTCCGGGATTCTCATAGGCACGAGCCCACGGTCGATGCTGACGTCATTGCATCCGCTGACAGCCACCGATGTATTCATGGACGCCCAAACCCAACGTTCGAATCTGACACTGGCCTGGATTACGATGAGGATATCATTGACGAAGACGAAGACGAGAACGTCGAAGAGGGAGAAGATTTAGATTGTTATTTCCAAATCGGACAGGACGGGGAGTCTAAAAATCCACTCAACGCCAATCTGTCGGAGAAAACCCCTTTACAAACCTCTCACGGGTCATCAATGCAGGGGAAATCCTCCGGTCCTGGATTGGTCAATAAGAGGCAGTGGCATTTCCCTAAGAGCCAATCAAACGACGACGAGTTGTGTTTATTAACAAATGAAATTATCAGACAGGAAAACGAAACTCGTTTATAATAGAATTGAACTTCTCTCAAAGTTTTAAGTCGCCAAAGTCAAATATTTCAGGGACATTTTGTGGTGTCGGTGGCCGAGTGGTTAGGCTGCTGGACTCGAGATCATGATATCTTGTGCTCCAATCCTAGCAGTGATACCTATGTTGAGTCCTTAAGAAAGATTCGTTATACATTTTCTAACTTGACACAGGCGTGATTGACTACGCAGCTTCAGGCAGAGAAATGTTTTGTCAGTATAATAGAGCCTAGCACAGTGATATACTGTATGCTTCTCAGTGAGTTGAGGAGGATATTGAATGGTACGTCCCACCGTCCCACTTGGAGATTGATAGTGTTACGTTTGTGAACCTGTGCTCGTATGTGGATATGAACTATAGCCCGGTCTTTATCTATATATACTTCAAGTTGCAGAGTTTAGTTTGAAAATCATACAAGAAAATAAAGTGTGTATGAAGAAGTAAATAATACTTAAAACTTGCTTTGTTTCAAAATCAGGAACGACTTCAAACATCAATCAACAACTTTCTGAATTGTAAAAAGCATTTTGGGTAGTAAAAAAACGTCTTAAACTTTAAAGACAAAATAATTATTTAGCCACTGATTTGATTTCAATTTTGACTAGGCATATAATTGCTATTACCTAAAGGCATACGGTTGTTTCACTATCAGAATTATCAGCTTTAACGTTCCACTTTCATTCAGGTGCATAGATAACCTATCGAACTTCCTTAGTGAATTTATTCTACATTTAACGAGATCGTGCTTTTATTTCCTCACTGTTTCTGCTGGTCTTTAATCGTTTCTAAGCATTGAGCTTATGCGAATTTTGTTTGAATTTCTCGTATTTGTTGTTAGCCCATATGACGCTGATCTTTTCCTTCGTTTTATATTTAAAGAAATACAACAAAATACCACAAAAATCAGAAATCCCAACAAATGGTAAGAATGTAAGTGGTTACAATGCCTTCAATAGAATTACGTAACTGCACAGTTACTGTAGTGCATCAACATTTTTCTGACCAAATAGATTTCTTTCTGAAACAAAAATCGCAGGTCATTAAAGTTCAAACTTTTGAACCATGACACCTCTAGTTGAAACTGGTTGATTGTCTCGATGGTGTATTTCCTGTTATATTTCGGCTTTAAAAACACCGTGTCAGGTCCGTTCATATTCAAACAGTCTGTAGTAATATTATGATTGATCTAACAATGTCTTAACGGAGATTGAAAACAAATTAGAGATCTTTATGTTACCCCGCTTCTTTCAAGTTTGAGAAGTTCTGGGTTTCATTTTTCCACGCAAAGCGTGTCTGTTGCTCAAATCTTCTAAAAATCAAAAGTAATTTTAAGAAATGATCCTGTTTATGAATACGTTGATTGTTTTCCAATATGTGGAATAAATGAAATTTGAAAAGTATTTACATTTATTGGTGTTATCATTTTGTCTTGAGAAATCTAAATCTAGGAAAGTCCACCCACACACGAAAAGCCATCATCATTGGAAACAGCAAAATGGTTGTACTTCATATCAATCCTCTACTCTTTCTTTTAGATTGTTATCATCCATAAATGTGATATCATCCCTTGGATGTAATAAAATAAAAAGCACCTTAAACTGTCGATGACCGTCCCTACAGTAGTGGCCAACGCGGTTACTTTTGGACGCGGATGGCAGAAGTTAAATGCTGGATCGGGTGACTCTCAGGACCTGTCACATTTTCCAATGTGTTGTCCCACAAATCCTATTGCATACGAACTTTATCATTGAATGCCGTATTTGATATGACCTTACAGTCATCACAACAGGCGAAATAAACCTAAATGGTGTGTGTTGCCTATGTAATAATGATTATACAGTACTGTCACAAAGGGAAAAGATAACCCACAGCCTTGACTAAATCCTTTAGATCTGTAGTGGATGGAACATTCATAGAACCTCAGGGAGACTTCTCCAGTGGACTCAATAGGACTAGATTATTTTCCCCTACAATGTGACGTCATTATTCGGGAAGTTCAGATTTTGATGACATTTTGCGTTCACTTTGATACCATTTAGATCGGTAACTTCCGATATCATTAGCATTTCGTCGCCTTATTTTCCAAAAATAGAACGCCTTTGGGTTTTTTCACTCTAATGGGTTTCTACTATTCTATTCAGTAGTTTAACTCAAACCCTTAAAGGACTTACAACTGACGCAATGATTTAATACTCTTTATCCCACCCCACCCCACCCCCTTTCTATAACCGAACATAATCGCCATGCAAGGTAAACGATAATTTAAACCGACATGTAAAATAATTTCCTGCATCTGGAAATAATTCTGACGTCATCCATAATAACAAGTCCCTTCCACGCTCAAAAAGAACAATAAACAAACAAAAACACAGTAAAAGGAACTAGACGACCCTGGCTTAAAACAAGTTTGCAATTTTGCTCACCCACGCACAAACAACTCCCACCCTTGTCATTTACAAGCCCTTCCCAGCCGCTCTTAAACCCCAGTTATCTAAGCCTAAATTCTCCTCCTCTGATTGCGTGTCTTGACTCCCGGGCAATGTTGTCAAATGGTAACTTTCAAAAGGAGCTAAATCTGTCTTGCAAAGGGGCTAAAATGGATCAAAAGGAAAATGTTAGACTATAATAAGAGACAACGGTCCCAAGAGGTGTCACCAGGGAGATAAAAACGTCAGACTAAATTCGGCAAGACAGAGGAGGCTTACCCTTGTATACCCATAAGTCAAAATATGGAGCATGTTAATTAGCTTCAATGATTGACAGCACAAAACAGCGACGTTTTGACCATAGCCCTGTGTCAAGCGACAATTAAGAAGGAACAATCACAATTAAACATAGATGTGGCGGGAAGTGATTGGGGGGGGGGCGGGGGTTGGGGCTGATTGTTCTTTCTCTCTCTCTCTCTCTCTCTCTCTCTCTCTCTCTCTCTCTC
>JARFNW010142702.1:0-10228 GCA_031763155.1 Dirona albolineata | reverse complement strand
TACTCCTACAGCATATCCAATAAAAGTACAATATACTCCTACAGCATATCCAATAAAAGTACAATATACTCCTACAGCATATCCAATAAAAGTACAATATACTCCTACAGTATATCCAATAAAAGTACAATATACTCCTACAGTATATCCAATAAAAGTACAATATACTCCTACAGCATATCCAATAAAAGTACAATATACTCCTACAGTATATCAAATATAAGTTTCCATCTTGATACTTTCATTAAGCAATTTGTTTATAATAGTATTATCCGGTTCTAAGAAAGAAATTGGATGGCAAATTTCAAGAATGTTCTCAGTGTCCCTCTTTCTATAGAACAGCTAATAGTGAAACTAGATACTGTATAATATATGACGAATCGTCATTGTTATAACTAGGTATTACTGGAAATCAGATTCAAGCCAGAGCCTAAAACAAATTAAAGGCACAAAGAAAACTGAATAAAGTAGGTGGTTGTTGGAATGATACATTATAAATTAAACAACATCTTAATAAGTTTATTGGACTTGGTGAATTAAATTAGTTTATGTAGTGAAAATTAAAAAAAATTTTTTAAAAAATGTCAATAAAGCATTGATCCATTGCAGACTGGGAAATTTGATTTGGGAAGGGTCCCTCTACTCTTAATTGACGTAATACAGAGACCTGCATTGGTGTGACTTGCAAATACAATAAAATAATGACTTGCCAAAGCTGTATAGACTTGAGTGAAAATATAGAGTATGTCAAATAGCTTCAATGATTGACAGCACAAAACAGCGACGTTTTGACCAAACATACTCAATATTTTCATTGGTTCAATACGCCTGGCACCAGTTCACAAAATGAGAGTGAAAAAAGGTGGAAAGATGTGAGACACTGAAGCACAAGACTTCTTTTTAAAGTATGCGTTTCCAAAATGTAATACAAATGTGAGATATGAGCATGTATGTTACCAAGACGGATTACAGATTGCAAAGGAGCAATAGATATGACATAATAATATATCAAAAACCCCACTCTGTCTTACCTTTGTATGCCTTTACATAGACTTGCTCTCCCTGGGCTGGTTGGGATTTTGAAAAACTCTTCAACACTCTCTCCATGCATTGCAAAAGAAAGGAATACTGGGGAATAGTTGGGTTTTTTAAAATAGTTTCACAACAAAGGCGGCTTTTTTGTCTAATAGAAAAATAAAATGTACCTACCCTGGAGTGGTTGTCAAACAAGGAAAATAAGCTGAGAAGTTTGATATCAAAGATATGTCAGAAAGCTTGGCAAATGAAAATACAAATCCCAGATGACTGGAAAAGAAGTACAATCGTGCCGAGACATAAAATCAGAACAACGATATTATTATGTGAAATTCATTCAGGCATACCACTATTTGATGTGCCTAGTGAGGTGTGTGCCAGGATCTAAGATGGTTTGGCCATTTAAATAGGATGATGGGAAATTATATTTTTAACAAGATATTTGATTGTAAACTGCAGGGGTAGATGCCCAGAGAGTGAGAGGTAGACCAAAGATTGTAGGTATTATCAGAAAATGGCCAAAAGAGAGAAGTGAAGTTAGTTGATGCAAAGAAAAGAAGTTATGATTGGGATTTGCAGAGAAAATTTATTCATATCAATTATACTTAATTCCCAAGAATGGGCATCGATGAGGAAAGAAAGAAAGAAGAAAATAATAAGGTGGAGATGAAGTCGTGAGTCATACATTAAAACCACTGCACCAGCCGAATTGTTTTCATGTTGAATAATCACATTAAATAATATTAATAATAATAATACATAGCATTTATACAGCGCATAATCATGACAAGGTTATGCTCTATGCGCTTCACAATCAATTTCGTATAAGACAATTACAAATAAGTTCTAATTTTTTTTTTAAATTTCAATCTTTCTTTAAACAAATTAACATTTGATGCCTCTCTTATCTTTTGGGGGATAGAGTTCCATATATGTGGTCCAAGGTTTGAAAAAGATCGTTCACCGTAACATTTATACTTATAATTATAAATACAGCAACAATGTAATTTGAATGATTTTTCTTGACAGTTTGCATTCTCTTCACAACAGTTGCAAGGAATTTTCTTAACACGTGGTGTAAGTGCCAGAAGTAGCTAGAGCTAAAACGCAATGGTGCGGGAACTCTAAAATTGTTTGTTTGTTATCTGCTCCCTTAAGAACCGTAATTAAACAGTGTAGGGACCAGCTCTGTGTCTGTCTGAGGGCAGTGTACAAGGCAGAAGGCATTGATGCGCAGACCCAGGTAAAACGTATCCAGGTTAAGTGCAAGTCTGTACCCCACTAGTTCACATTGCCTGTTACACAGCTGGAAAATCTATGGATGAAGATTTTTAAGACAAGCAGGGGATCACCCCGCTGTGCAAACTCTAAAACTGCAGAAAGATAAATCATGTAATTGGAAAAGGCCTATTCTTAAAATGTTGAAACCCACCTTGGTTACATCACCTTGAAAGCAAAGTGAAGAAAAATTTGCAACCATCAATGGATATCTGTGAACTACTTCTTCTGTTGCTGTGCTTAAATCAATCTTGCTTAAACACAGGAGTTGAACACTGTCCCAAGATAAATCCAAGGTCTCAAAATTGTAATTAGGTGGCACGATTGGTTCTTGTTCATCGCTTCTCAAAAGGTCAAGGATGTGGCAGGCCAAGCTTGGTGTCAAACTCGGGGAGCAGAGCAAAGACTGGAAATTTTAAAAAATAATAAAAAAATTAAAAAAGCTATTTTTGAAGCTCAAGTATTTCACAGTTGAACAAAGTGAAAAGTGATTTCTTCACTCTAGCAAAAGATATAAAAGTTTCAAAGACTGCATGATAATAATGTCAAATTTGAAATATTCCCCCATCCTAAAGTGCACCAAATGGGACGTGTCAAATATATATTTTTACGGAGTGTCTATTTCGGCGATGTGGCCCCTTATACGGAGTGTCTATTTCGGCGATGTGGCCCCTTATACGGACTGTCTATTTCGGCCATGTGGCCAAAATAGCCTACGAGCTATTTAGGCCATGTAACTGAATTTTATTTTAGTCAATGAGCGTGGAGCAACATCATCCAGCAGCAAAGAAGGCCTAGTTCATGTTCTCTTTGGAAGATGGCAGCTCCCATGCCCATAGACACAACTGATGTGTTCTTAAAGCTATTTGAAAATAAAGCGTTTGATTCGTGGGATGCTTTCGAAAGATGGCCAAAATACCCCACAGACTATTTCGGCCACATGGCCAAAATAGCCCCTGCCATATCTTTAATCATCTGAACTGTAATTTTCATTCTTTAGTCTGCAGTAAAAATTCAATCTTGCCATCTATATTCAATCTATTGCTTATATCTGGAAAGTACTAGAGCCCAATTTCATTGGACAGACAAACCAAATACACAGATGATGTTTGTCACCCACAGGAAAGATAATTATTTGCGTTATATTTTGAACCAAACAGTTATATATTTATGCAACAAAGTGGTTGCATACGACATGGAAAAAAAAAAAGGTGATGTCTCTTTCATCTATTCTATAAACCATAGATATTAATAAATACAGTCAGATACAATCCACCCCCAACTTTCCAACACAATAATATGTAGAAGATTTAAAGTTTACCATGATAATCTAGAACAGGATAGAAGTTAACTTTTGGTTTAACACACCTGAAATTTGAGTAAATTTTCATTGCAAAGACAACACGGGCATTCAAACTTGTCCTCTTGTCCAGGTGTCGCAGATATTGGTTTGGAGGCCACCCGTGGGCCCTGGCCAAACATTCGTTTCACTTCTAGGTTCTGGCATGGACGCAGCATTTGCTCAGCGCCCAGAAATGGAGGCAGTTCATCCAGCCAGCCAAAACGAACTCCAAAATGGCCGCTGCCTTGCAGTAGAGAGAATTTCATGTGTCCCTTTTGGTTCACTTGACGAGAGCTCAGTGTTTTCTTTTCTTTTAACAGGGAGAGGTAGATTTCACACAGAAGATTCTAGTAAAGTAAACAAATTGTGACAGATTCATATAATATGTTTCACTTCAAAGTTGCCAAAACTTAAAACAAAGAGAGGAGAAATAAAAGTAACTTGATCAAACAGAACAGTGGGGTACATTTCTCTCATCTTATAATTAAGAGCAAAAAATATTTTCCTACAGATGGTCACCTATATTACAACTTTTTGAAGTTTGCCTGGATAGGGAATATCAGTGGAACCTGGTGACAACAAAGACGGTTTCGGATCAAGATATCATTATGTAACATCACAGTAGGTGTTAAATTGAAGGGGGAATATTACACTTTCAGTGATACTAAAATTGGAAGTTTCTGTAAGTAATTTATGAGGATGGGTTGCCAGCCTACACCAAACATCCAACCTGACATCAATTTTAGACTGGCTTCCATCCAATGTACAATCTGGCATGTCTGCCTATACCAAACATCCAACCTGACGTCATTTTTAGACTGGCTTCCATCCAATGTACAATCTGGCATATCTGCCTATACCAAACATCCAACCTGACATCTTTTTTAGACTGGCTTCCATCCCATGTACAATCTGGCATATCTGTCCCTGCTAGCAGTATGAACATGTTTACCAGTAAAGCTCCCAAGATCATTAAAGCAAGACAGATGTTGCCCCAACTGTTTTCCAGGGCAGCATAAATATAACTGAAAAAGACAAATTTGTAATATAGGTCCCTCCTGGATAGAACTGTCATGATGTGTAACATGTCAGAGCCTCTTTGTGTAAAAATAGTTTGGTACAAGTGGCATTGGTGATACAACAAAAATGAAATAGTTTTCATGAGCCAAAAATGTAAATCAAAAGAACTTACCACAGCCTCTTCAAAGATATACCTCCTCTTCTCATCTGTCAACATAAAAAAAAATATGTTCATTTGTTATTTTTCAACCTGATTTTGCCTTTCCGCAATCAATAAAAACAATTATGTTGCACTCATAAGTAATATTTAAACATAATCTTGGTCTTTTCTGCATGTGATGCCAATTTTGTTCAAAATCATTGGTACTGAAATTTAAATATCAGGCACTATCTTGTATTGCTCATTGCAGAAGTTGATTTGTTACCAACACTCTCAACACCTGCAACAGGAATAAGGATAGCTAGCTAAACACCCACAAAAAAAAATTTAATTGTTTTTTACCTGTGAGGATCAATTCAAGAATCTGTTTAACGTGCGAGTTGTGGTGAATATCTGATTGACCTTGACTCTGAGGTAGAATGAAGAAATGACATGCAATAATCACTCAGACAGACTTTCACAATTCCACGACACTTCATAATGTTTCCTCACCATTCTCTAGTTGAAGACTACATGGAAGTCTTTAAGCTTTCATTGCCATGAACTCATTCCTTATTTGCATGCTACATTCATATCATATTATTATTATTATTATTATTATTATTATTAACTCAGAGGAATTGCAGATACTATTGCAAGTTCAATTATAGTTACATCCCTTTGATCAAAAGCATACTGACAGATTGTAATAATACGTAACATTAAACCCATCGAAGACATGCCGGGTATGTGTATGTCCTGCAACTTTCCAGAATTAGTTTTAGTTAAATCAAGCGATGAGCAAACAAAACTAAACTAACTATATCATAATTTCCCAATTGAAAACAGATTTGACTCAGGGTTTTTTAGGGGTTTATTTATACTTTCCCTCATGATTACAGTAAAATTAAAGGATCTAGTATATATTTACCTCTTTTTAACACATTGCTCTGCCAAATCATAAGTCTTAAGTTTTCACATGAACATCCGTGATGGAGCCTTGAAAACACTCAGAGGCCATTAGAAAAATCTTCCTCAAGTAAAGAGTTGATATAAGTCAGCAGGTGTTTAGGACCAGCAGGTCAACGACCCAAAGAAAGAAACCTTTATTTTGTCCACAAGGGCACCTTGTCTTTACGGCAGGGTAATATTTTGAAGAAAAAAAAACTACATAACCCAAGCGTAAGCAGCATTCCAGAGCTAGCTGCAATTTACCTGCAGCAGAATTAGCAAAGAGTCTAAGGTGACGAGACCCTGGTCTAGCATCTCCACTAGGATCTCCATCATACAGGCAGGCTTGTGCCATCTCAATAGCTGTCCCAGTGGCGTGAATGACTTGAGGTCCGTGTGGAGCAGTCTGGGATGGCTACAACACACCTCTATCAGGGCCCCGTTGCAAATGGAATCCAGCTCGGTGCAGGCCACCTCGACCTCACACTGGGTCAGATGTACTCTTACCAAGGCCAGCTTGTCAATGGTGCTGATGTAAATGGAGAAAAACAAGAGAATTGAGTTTATGAATTCTTTCTGCATTTTATTTTTTATCAATTATTTTCTATTTTTATCGTCATCTTCCCTCAGTCCGGCAAAATCTTTCCAGCAATTGCCTCCTGTAATATGTTTTTGAAAACTCACTCAGTTAGCTCTTCCAGCTTCAGTGACATTCTTTCAAGTCCATTCCTATTACCCTTCCATCTTATTATTGTATACATACAAAATTGTTATCTATCTACCCATCACTCTTTTTGTTAACTTTTGATGTCTTTATATGACAATTCCTATCGTGCCCACAAACGCTATCGTCTACAGGAAATGTTCCTGGAGGTCCCAACATTTCTCCAGCTGAGGGGCCTCACTGGTCCATAAGCTGTGGGTTTCAAGCAGTGGGCACGACTGTAGTTAGTGTTATCTAACCGGGGTAAATGTACTACTGTAAAGCGCTTAGAGCATGGTGATGATCGTGGATAAGCGCTATATAAATGCCATTTATCTATATTTACTCATCTATCCTTTAAAAGATCACGATAACATACAACACTATCTCCTCTCTTCCTCGCTTTGTCATGACAATAATATACTTATAACTTTCAGCATTAGTGTTGTAAACAAACAATGCATTATTTTTTCCTTAATTAGTAAATGAGACTTAAGATGCCAAATGCACAAGACAATAGTCAAATTAAGAATAGCAATGAATAATATACCTCAGAGGCTGTTCGTTATTGGACTTGACAGACAACCACGCTTTTAGGTGACGAAAGGCAGAATCTGGATATCACAAAATTGAAACAAATATTGTTCACAATGATTTAAACTTTAGAAGTGTATTTCAATAGAAAAAAAATTAATTCTTAAATTACTACAAAAAGAAATATTTTTTAAAAATCAAAAAAAAAAATCAATCAATAAAAATAAAATAATAATAATACCAAAAAAATCATGGAATTATATCAATGACGTATCAAATTTGTGGGGCAGATATTTCACTTTTTCATTTTGTTGCCAAAGTTGTGTACATACAGTGCAACTTTCGGATAATGACATCGCCCAGGACCGGAATATTATGTAGTTATCCAGGGGTGTCGTTATTCCGAGGTTTTCATGATAGCGTACAAAGAGGGCGTGGTGAGACCTGTGAATATAACGATGCGATGCGTGGCCCAGTGCCTGTGATAAGACACATCCCAACCATGTTAGAATGTGTATTTTTCCTGTGACAAAGGGTTTAATAGTTACGCCATCATTCCGATGTGTATTGTCATTGATTTGATCTTGTGCTCGCCATTTTCCCCTGTAGTTTATCCGGGCTATTTTGTCGATAACAGCGAGGATTTGCAGCTTGACATTAATGGTGAGGACTTTTCTTTTCTTGACCGGGTAGACATCTTGATTCTTGATTCGTCAGCGGGGTTGTCAGCGATCGGTAGTGACACTGTCGATAGTGCCATTTCTGTATACCAGATGGCAACAGCGATAAAGCGATTTCATTGGTAGTTAAACACGTGTTTTCATTGGCCGGTAACAAAGCGACATCGTTGGCTATGAGTAGGCTCATGTAGGACATCTCATTGGTCGGAAAATAAGCGTTTTTATTGACTAAGAGTATGAGATAATGCTGGTCGGAAACGAGGTTGCCTATTTCGCTAGATTTTTTGTATCATATATGTCAGTGTCAACTGGCGATTATCGCTATATCGATGTTGCTAAACAGGGGCTTTATTAAAATGTATGTCGCTATTTCGAGGTTGTTATTACTAATAATGTATAGAAAAGAAAAAAAAAAGTATTATACTGTATAGTTAGTCATAGTATTAGTATAGTGGTCGGTTGTTAGGGGACACTGGTTGGAACTAGGCATAGAAATAGAGTCAGAGTTAGAGTGAGGGACTGCTACCCTGCCCTGTTGTACTGTAGACTGTTGTAGGTAGTAGTTAGTAGTAGTAGTAGTAGTAGATGTCAAAAACTAGTAGGCTAGATATAGTGGTAAAAGTAGTAATACTAGTAAGTCTAGTCTAGTAGGTCTGTAGACCTACTACTAGAACTAGAAGTCTAGAACTAGAAGTAGACCTAAAATATATAGATAGAAGTAGAAGTAGAAGTAGAAGTAGAAGTTAGAAGAAGAAGAAGAGTTATATTTATATAATATAATAAGTAAGTCATTAAAGTAAATAATATTTATTGGTAGACGCCCCCGCCCCCGCATTCAACATCTTATTTCACAACAGGGTCCAGACACTCTGTGATTATCCTATAGCTTATGGATAAACATAATGAATGAAAAAAAGAGAGATGCCGGGTGGTTTTACCGTGGAGTGAATTGAGCTTTCCTTGCGAAGGTGAATGTTGACAGTGTTGCTCGACTACTTTTTCCTTGATTGAGATACGATGGTAAAATGAAAACATAAATCCAAATGGACCGAATTCGGAATAAGTGGCCGGCAAAATACTTTCAGATCTTCCACTTGCTTTGAAATCACGCAATTTATAGCCATATCTTTTAACACAACAAGATGAATATAATCAGATCTAATATTACAAATATCAATTTGTAGGGATTTCCTCTCAATTTAAATTAAAAGTTTTGCTAAGAGCGAATGACACTGACACTCCGGTCAAACTTTTTCTGAAATTATACCTAACAATCGATAGACGCTGCGCTGATGTTTGTCGCTGTTTCAGAAAGGCAAGTTTCTGGTATAATACAGCTGAGACTGAGACTGAGACCGACAGTAACGCGTTTTTATTAACAGGAATCAACTCCTGTTCTTTACTCTTCTGCGGAATTTTATTGCATTCTACCCAATGAGTGACCCAAAGAATACTGTCCAGGATCCTGCCGGAGGTAATGCCAACTAAGTAAAAAAAGATGGGAATGAGAGACAGACGTGGTTTGCTCAACAAATCATTTTTTTGAATTGATTGTTGGAATTAGTGGATGAGGATGAATGGATTGTTCAAATTAGATCTAGTAGTTCCATGTTGTTGTGTGAGTGTGGATCTGGATCAGTTCAGGGACTGATTTTGAAATATGTTTGTGGAAGGATGGCCTTTCTTGTTTTATTCTTAACTTTAACTTTATATAGACTTTTTATTACAATGAACAATGGAAAAAAATTGTTTGGGTTCCAATAAATTATAAACCGTCATCACCATCTGAATCTGCTATCACTATCATGCCTATGACGACAGTCACAGTGACAGATCTGTCTGAGATTCTCTTAGTCTTTAGTAGCATTTGTGTGACTGTGGTTGTTAGCACTGTGTTTGAGTTTGGGGCATTGGTGGCCGAACAGCGAGCACAACTTCTAAAGACTTCTTGATGGTTGGTGTTGACATTGACAATGTTTATTGTGGCTAGTGAATAGACGGGTGACCGCCTAGAATCTAGTGAGTCTAAACCTGTCAACGACAGTATTTTTATACATAATGAAATCTATTGGCCCACCGACGCTTTTGTGTCCTTAGGTAAGTCACTTTGCCTTTGTCTTTTCCTATCGGAGACGGACGTTAAATTCAGAGGACCCCTCAGTTGTAGTTGTAAGCAAAATTATATATTTACACCTGACAGGCTGCAGGTGGCGTATTAAGTGTTGCTTTCCCAGGGCAAATTTGCTACTGTAAGCGCTTAGAGCATTGTGATGATCATGAATAAAAGCGCTTAGATATAAATTGAACGTTGTTTATTATTAGGTAGCGTCAATTGGCACTGAGTGACTCGGTGTCAATTGACAATAACACAGGTAAGCATCAATTGGCACCGAGTCACGCGGTGCCAATTGACAATAACACAGGTAAACGTCAATCGGCACCGAGCGGTATCGATGTACTCGGTCACAGTTGACCGAGCGGTATCGAGGTACTCGGTCACAATTATATCGATTGTATAAAGCTAATCAAACCAAGATTAAAATTGT
>JARFNW010142691.1:0-10228 GCA_031763155.1 Dirona albolineata | reverse complement strand
CTTCTTCTTCTTCTTCTTCTTCTTCTTCTTCTTCTTCTTCTTCTTCTTCTTATTATTATTATTATTATTATTATTTAACCAGGTAGGCCCCTATATATATATTTTTTTATTTTCCTTTTTTTATTTTTCATTTTTCATTTAATTAATAATAATCAATTTTGAAAAACAATTTTATCTTGTATATATATTGAATTAACCATTTTTGTTCCCAACCTTTGCTTATTACATCGCATTCTTTAGCTGTTAAAAGTCAAATGTGAAATATTTATGAATCATTAACTATAGTTAGTTGGATTTTCTTTAACGTGGCCAAAGTAATAGGCTGTCATGCTCTTCCAATCCCTTTCTTTTGCCGCTATAGCTATTTCAATGTTAACGGTGACTGTTTGATTTTTTTTAAGTTTAAACAAAATTTTAAAAAAGGAGTTTGTGGGGTTTTTTTATCGCCTTTGATTGAGAATACCACTTTGCACCTTTAACCTTCTCAGTTTATTTTTAGGCGTTTTCTATTGAGCTTGAAAGGACTCCTCTTATTTTTTTTTTATTGATTTATTTATTTTTTTTTTAAGACTTCATCAATTCTAGTCTTACCACTGGCTATCTGACCACTAGCTATCTGATCGTCCACACGGTCATTAGTGAAATTATCACAGACAGACGGAAACTGTCTTCTACCTGCATTGAAACAAAGGGCAATGGCAGTAGACACGTGGCTAGAAGACGGTACGGACACGGTCATTAGTGTAATTATTACCTGAAGGGTGACACGGACAGTCCCTACTCATCACCAAATTCAGGCAAACTCACTCATCCGACGCACTCACTCAAGGCAAATGATGTGGGATAACGTTAGTAGACCTATTGTTGTCTAGCTACGAGGACGTAGTGAAATACTATTTGACTGGATGAATGTACGTGTATGTGTATATGGTGTCTACGTTTGTCGTATGTTATAGATGGAAACAGCGGCCAGAGTGTTGTATGAGGGAGAGGCGAAAGACCACAAGACTCTTTTCGATCAGGAGACCAAGATGAGGTCTAAGTTAGGATTGAGGGTGAGATGATTAGAACATGAGAAAAGGGTTTGTCTCGTCAACGTACTCCTGGATGTCTCACAATGTGTGCATGGCTTTCACCTTATGATAAGGACTTTAACATGGGAAAGAAGATATTGACAAGTGGATAGATAGATCAGCAACAGGTGTTGGTTTTTGTTATCGGCTATTGAACCTGAGCTGGGCTATCCATCAAGAGCATTTTTAAACAATTCAAATTGCGCAAATGCAAGATCCTTTTTAATTAAAATCCTTGTCCCTTCTTTTGTCCTATACCCTGGTATTTATTTCTAGGGGTTTTTGGGGGTTTGTTTTGTTGGTTTCAAGAAAATTCAACAACATATTTTAACAGCATGAAATTTTATTTTTTTTATTTGTTTAATTTCTGTCGTGTAAAGCGTCTGTTGACGATTTACTCATTTTCAATGTCTTTTTTATTTTTTTATTTATTGCTTTTGTCTATTATAAATTACTAAAAGCTTTCTTACTGCCTGTCTAATGGCCTTTAATTTTAATCCACTGAGCATTCCATCTGCTATATAATAATAATCTTCATTGTTGTCACTATATCAAAGTATTAGGTAGACCTAGAACAATAGATGCAAGTCTACTTAGTCACCTGTATTTCTAATTTTAGATTTTTCCTCACGTTCAAATATCGGTTTATTCTTCCCTCTTTTGAAATCTGATTTCCCCAATTCATTCACTTCATTGTAAAGTTACATATACAGTATATTTATAGCAATTTCAAAAGGGACAAAAGAACCAAATTTTTATTTTTTTAAAGGATGTCGCTGTAATACCGTCATTAGACAGTGTAGGAACCAGCTATGTGTCTGGCACAGGACAGAGTACAAGCATTAACATGCAGACCCAGATAAAAATTATCCAGATATTATGTGCTAGTCAGTGACTGGCCTGTACACACTGCCCGATACAGTGCTGGCAATTATATGGATTTGATTTTCAAGGCAAGCAGGGGATCAGCCTACCGTGCCAATAAACCTTGCTTGGTTCAAGAAGTGAAGCAATTCATTGTTAGTTAAATATATTACTCACATCTGGATTCAGACAACATTATATTATTGTAGCCTCAGCTAAAAGACACTGGGCGGGGATTTTACTTAAAACATACAGGCAAGTTTTTTTTTAAACTGTGAGGTTTTTTTTCATACTTGTTTTATCGTTCCTTTTTTTTTAACTTATACATTTTCTGGTGTTGGGTATGTTTTTTGGACATTCTGAAATATCTTTTAACTTTTCTCACCTATTTGTTTTCATGTTTCGGTGGCAGGTCATGGATTATTACAAACTATACATATTATGTTCAAGCTTGACTTTTGTTTTGTAGTTATTTGTATCCTCGTTGAAAATTTTTTAAAAAATCTTTCAGAATATAAAAGGTTGCTTTTTAAATATATTTTATTTTCTTCTTTTTCAAAGATGTCATTCTGATTATTTCTTTATGGGCATCACCACCACTACTGCATTATGTTTGTTTGAATTAATTGTCTTGAAAGCAAATTAAAAAACTCTTTGTCAACACTGTGTTCTGTGTAAATTACAGTTATATATAATCTTACAGGCGCCGTAAACACAGACTCAGATGGGACAATTACCGATAAGGCATGTTTTGTGCAGCCAGTGAATGGCTAAGATAGTATAATTGCAAAGATTTATACTCACAATAGGACGTGATGATAGAGATTGACAGATTGCACGTACATCTTCTTGGTTAACTCTTTAACAATGGAGTTATTATCTGACTTATTTTGACTGTGTTACTAATGAGAAAGTGGGTGTTGTTAGTTACAAAATTGTCTTTTTTTTTCATGGTTAATCTGTGAGTAACATACACACATTACATATCAAATTGAAGGGTCAAATAAATAGCTTGACAGTAAACGAGAAGAAAAGATTTTGTGTAAAAATAGATGGAAGGAAGGGAGATACATTTTATTGTGTATAACAATATCAGACGGTGATGATGTCAGCGTCTAAACCATATTATTACTGGAATTCCCGTCGGACGGTGGTAATGTCCGCACCACTTTAAAGATTCACTGCAGCGTTTATACACATGGCCCCAGGTCCTCTTGGGTTAAAACTGTTTTGGTGTTTTTATGCACTCAAGATTTCACCCTCTGTCACTCACTATGTAATTTTACGTGATTGGTATAACTGTATTGCCATAGAAATGTTTCATGAATTATAATAGGTTTCAGTTATTTTTATTTTTATTATTCTTGATGGGATAAAAATAAAAGTTATTCAAAAACAAGGGAAAATGGTATAGCTTCAAATTTAAGATATGTAACAGAACAAAGAACGTTTCGGGTCTCCCCTTCATCAGAAGGGATAAAAGCACTATTGCCCAAATGCTCACAACGTATGATTCGCTTCTGTACTATTCATGTGCATTCTTTTTTCCCTCCGTATTTCTCTTCCGTTTCTCTATGGCATTCTTTTAAATTATCAACTTTATTTTTCATCAAACCCCAGATTGCAGATTTAGAAAGAAATAGAAATGCGACAGACTCAAGGTTGGGAGAGGTAAGAGAGAGAATAAATTTTGTAATAAAGCAATGAAACATATCTATTTAGGTATATGAATAATGTATTTCACGTTCACTTTGTCTTCGCTGCATTCATCATCATCACCATCATCATCGTCATCGTCATCGTCATCATCATCATCATCATCATCATCGTCATCATCATGGTCATGATATCATCATTATCGTCAGCATCACCATCACTATCATCTTCATCATCATCATCATTATCGTCAGCATCATCATTATCAACATCTTCAGCAACACCATCACTATCATCATCATCTTCATCATTATCATCATCATCTTCATCATTATCATCATTATCGTCAGCATCATCATTATCAACATCATCAGCAACACCATCACTTTCATCATCATCTTCATCTTCATCATCATCATCATCATCATCATTTTTTTTTGTTTGTATTTTATCCTCACCAATTCTACGATTACTCACATTGTACTGACTCTACCTATTAAATTATATATGTCAACTGTTAACATCTTTCTGTTGTTCTATTTTACCAGGAGAAATCCAAAGCAAACATGGCAAATGAGGAACGCAAAGTCCTGGAGTCCAGGCTGCAAGCTGAGATTGACAAGTACGTGGCCCTGAGATATATAATATATGATTGTTAGGTTAGGCTACTCAACTCGAGGTTGAGAGGTCCTGAATTCAAATCCTGGCTGAAACTGCCAATGTTGAGTCTTTGGGAAAGACTCTTTACACACGTTTTCCTCACTTGACTGGTGTGAATAAATGAGCACCCAGCTACAGGCAGAGAAAGATATTGTCAGAATGTTAGTATGATGAGCCTAACTGGCTGGTCTACTGTATGCTACCCCATGGGAGTTGAGAAGAATGACTCAGCCTCCTGAGGGATAAATGATGTAACGTCTGTGAGTCTGTACTTGTACGGGGATACAGACTATAAACACACCTTTATCCTTATACATTATTGTTGAATGATTCATTAGGCATCTCCCAGTTGTCCTAGATCTGAGGAGCAGCCTCTAGGGTAACAGGAAAATGTCAATCTATAAAATATAAGGGCCTCATGGTTCATGGTTCATTGTTGTCTTATTTACTGGTAAAGGTGTTTGGACGCAATGGGCTCATCACCTGATTGTCTTTTTATATTTTTGGTACAGGTTGTTATGCAACTTGAAAACTGACTTGTAAACAATGAACATTATATCTCAACATTAATTTGCTTGGGTTTATTTCTATATGTGTGCAGACATATTATTATTATTATTATTATTATTATTATTATTATTATTATTATTATTATTATTACTATTATTAGTATTATTATTATCATTATTATTATTATCATTATTACTATTATTATCATTATTATTATTATTATTATTATTGTCTCTTCTATAACAAGATCCAAATGGTCATTCATTCAAATTTCAAACCTCTCCAGAAATTCTCTGCTTCATAAGGATGTCAACACGCTTAAGCAACATCTCAAGTCAGCCAAGAATAAAATGAAGGTAAACTCAAATGTCTTTGATCGTAATGCTGTATTATATGTTCTCATTTTCTCATTCTCTCACACTCTTTCTACTCATCATCAGGCATTTTTAATGCATAGTTTTTTTAAAAATCACATTTTCTTGTCAGCTCATTTTGTTTAAAAATTTGAAATGATGATGACGAAGAAGTATCTCCCTTTTGTCTTGTTATTGTTATTATTCTCAGTCTTTCTCTCTCACTTCTACTCGCCACGAGGCATTTCTAATGTTAAATTCGCTGAAATGATTCTTTCTTGTCTACTTGTTTTTCAAAATTTGATTGTTTACATGCTTCCATCACCAAAGGCTTGATAAAGTTTATCTTATCTTATATTGAACAAAATTACATTGAATTGAAGATTTTTTCGACAGGTTGAAATTTTTTTTCACGAATGAAACATATTTATGCTTTTTTTTTGTCTTTTGTGGGTTTTTTCATGGAGTGGGGTTGTTAGGGGGTGTGTTTTAATATCCACTGTTTATGAAAAAGTGGTTATTGAGAAAGGGCAACGAAGAAAAAATGTAAATTGTAATAAAATGTATGTTTGAATCTCATATCCATCAACAACAACAACAACAACAGTCCCCTCGCTACTCCGAGTTCCAACCAGATGTCGGAAACTCTGAAATGTATATTTCAACCCCTCGTACTCAGGTAGTCACCAGCACACATTGCTGTGGAATACTCAAATTATGTGCACACATCTTAGCTTGCTTTTTATAGTATTTTATATTTGTTAGATTTTATTTATTTTCTAAAAAGAAATTATAGATGCTACTGTCACAACTGTAGTGAAAGGCTTTTAAAAAAATTGTATTTGTTTTTCTTTTGTTAACTTTTTTATTTTTTATTTCTATGTTCTCATTAAATTTTTTTTATTTCTTCGGTTTATTATTTTCACTGACAATTTTATTTTGTTTTTGTTATTGTTTACGTTACCATTTTTTACAACAAAATGTTGTGGTAACAATTTGTACAATTTGTTTATCTTTTGTTTACCATTTAAAAATTAATAACTTCTGGTCCTTAGTTGACCCAATTATTATTTGTTATGTTTGGGGTTTTTTGGGGGGTTTTTATGTTTTTTTGTTTGTTTTTTTGTTTGTTTTTTTTTAGTTTGAAATATGTAATGTATATAATTTACTGCAATTTATTCATTTCTTTTCTTTGAATAATGATTTTAGTTTAGAATTGTCATCATTAATTAAAAGCAGCTTTTCAGCTCTCACACTTCACAACCCCCAAAAAATGAGAGCACTGTGTTTTTTGTGAATTGCTATCTTTGAATTCACGTCTTAGTCACATTTTGTCTTCTTCGTATGATTAACCTATGTTTCCATGGCCAATCACTTGGTGTTTTTTTATTGAACAATTTCACACTTCTTTTTTTTTTGTCACACTGGAATTTGATCAAGTCTGTGTCGATTGATACCTGATACTGATACATATATTATGCCTTTTTCAATGCCAATTTTTTTTGTTCTTATTCTTAGTTTACCAGATTTTTTGTTTTTTTTATTTATTTTTTCATTTCGTCTCTCATAAAAAATTTGGCCTCAGATTTTATTTAATTTTTTTTTATTTTCTCAGTTCTCTTCTTTTTTTTTTTATTCGATACTTACTTGGAATTGTGCTCAGGGTGAGCTAAAACCCATTCAATGTTTTAAAGTATAATCAAATGGAAGTTGCTTGGGGTTGGTTTATTTCTCCAGTTGATTATACATAAAAGTGCTCTTGTGAAGTTAAGAAGATGCACATTTTTTTCCCCCTCCAACTTTTTTTTGTTATCAGCCGGATCATACATTTTTATCTTTTTTTTTTACAAGTATGTGGCAGGTCTACAATTATACTCATGACGTGGTTTTAATGTGACATGCCAGTCCACCTGGGCAGGTCTTTTTGAATATCTGACATCCTGACATATTTATCCACCCCGCCCCCACCCCTATCATGACCCCTTCATGACCTTCCATGACTTCCAGCGAAACAGTCCCAGTTCCCAGCATCCCCTCCTCCCCGAGGTATTAGCCTTAAGGCAGTCCGTTAACACAATGGACCAATCACGTCGAAGGATGGAATCGGAGGTTCGATTCCTCGAGGTATCAGAACTGCACCCCTGTAGTAGAAACGTTTGTGGTGGATTGATGAGTGGTAGTTTAGTGTGGTGTGTGTGTGTGTGTGTTGTCATGTTGCACGTGTGCGTCGTGAGTGCATGTGTGTGGTGGATTTATGAGTGGTAGTTTAGTGTGGTGTGTGTGTGTGTGTTGTCATGTTGCACGTGTGCGTCGTGAGTGCATGTGTGTGTGTGTGTGTGGGTACGATATGAAAGCTATCAACAAAAGCTTGCCTGATCCTGCTAGTGTTTTGTTTGCAATGTTTCGTCCTGATTGCTCTAGAAACCACTTACCATATTCTTTCCAATGTTATGATGACATCGCTAACAAACGCTCCCCCCACCCCCCTTGTTTTTTTCGACCGACAAGATTTACTGCTTAGAACAACTACACACTAACATACAATACATACAGGATTGAAATATGAATTACACATTACTTTGGTCGTCTGGTTTCAAGTTCGATGTCTTTGTGTTTTTGGTTTGAGGGTGTTTGATGTGATGTGATGGTTGTTTAGACACACTCAGATGGTATATGAATTAATCAACTATTTGAATAGTCAACACCTCTGGGCCATGTATTTTCATATTCCGTGAAAACGTAACAATGAATGAAAATGACCCTTTGACCTCAAAATTCATGTCTCCATTGTATCGCTCTGTGCGATTTATTACCTGGTTGGGAGCATATGAAAGGCACAGACGATGATTTTAACCAATGTGCTGATTGTTCATTGGTTCGTGTTTCTGACCAAAGCGATCACTTCCACTTCCATGTTGTCAAAAACAGACTGCCTTTTTAACTCGCACACATTTACCCTAACAACTCTTACATCTGCAGGCCTTGCCAGATATTTATCTACACAGTGACCAGGATGGTTTCGATTTGCCCTTGCTGCATGTGAGATTTCACCCACCTGCTCTAACAAAGACATTTCTTTTTCTTTCTTCCTTTTTTTGATAGCAAAATGCTCATTTGTTATATATTAATCTAAAAAAGAAGTGTTCGCTTTTCACAAAATGGCAACCTCAACAACATGAAGAAAAGGAAAGTGTACATACAGATATTTTTTATATCATTCATAGTTGGTTTGGTTTTTTTTCTTCGTCTTGGTTTGTTTATTTTACCTTCTTTTTTTTTTTTTTAAAGTAGAGTCATTTTAAATACGTAGTGGAGGCCTTGGACCTAAAATCAAATGAGCATTTTATGAACATTATTGTTTGTTTTGAGATATTATTTATACTGTTTTTGAGTTGATCTCCTCTTTTTAATACTCTAAGTCTATTATTTCTTTGTCAAAGGATAATGTAGTTTATTTTTGTTACCATTTTGACCCCCCTCTGTTCTTCGTCCACAAAGCATCTTAATTTTCCTGTGAATAATCTGGCTAGAAACTCTGCCGGCTTCTCAAAATCAAAACATTGATCATTGTAAATGTAAATGTCAGTATAAGTTTATGTAGTGTGTATCCGTATGAAATTCTGCTCTATGCAATTTACAGTGACAAACAATTAACACATAGGGTTCTATATTTCGATAGAATAGTCAAATTTACAAGAAGTGAGTTTTCAACATTTTTTTTCAAAGCTTTATGTGTTTGGGTAGTTTCTGATTTCGAGATGAAGGCTGTTCATAATTCTGGGCCGTCGTAATGACAAGACTTTATCGCCAAGTTTGGTCTTTGTTGTTTGGATGGTTAAAAGGAGATTCTTTTCAGATATTGCAGATTATATATATATATATTTGGCTTTTTTTTTTTACTGTGTCTCTTAATAAGCAACAGTAAACTGAGATATATTGGAAAACAAACTATCCTCCATTACAACAAATTGTGTTTTTGAGATGAGAGGGGATGATTGCAATATTCAGTGGTAGTGTTATCAAGGGGATAAGACATTGAACGTACAAGAAAGCGGTAGTGGTTTGATTCCCATCTGGCCTAGGGCTTTGGTGGATTTTTTTTATAGGACTTTTAATGTTACAATCCCCTAAAATCCATTTTATTTTAACCCGTTGAGAAAAGGGAAAAAACAAAAATTTTCTGAATCCTTTTCATGTATCGAAATATGTCACAACATGAAATAAAGCTCTTTTTGTTTTGCTGAAAATTCATTTTTGGAATAATTATCAATGATTGTGCATGTCTAGCCTTGACATTGTGCTCGTACTAACTGCAGAAAGTTTGACAATTTACTGACTTTCCATGAAATTACAGAGACTTAAATATCTTTTCTTTTTTTTTCTTTTTTTTTTTGTTGTTGTTATTTTGGTTTTTTTTGGTGTCGATTGACTTGATTTAATTTTCCTTTTGTTGTTTTGCCTCCACTAGATTTTTCGACATAACAACATTGTTGTAAATTCTTTCCCCTCTTCTTAAGCCTCTTTTACAAATTTACAAATAATTTTTTTCCTCTTTACGTTATTATGATTTTGTTCTTAATACTTAAAAATCGTTATTCTTTGCTAGTGCTCGCTAGGAATAATTTACCTTATTTGATTTCCTGTACCTTTTTGGACTCTAGGCTCTTTCATATTTTTTTTTAAATTCTAAAAGCTCTGTACGCATCAAACTGTGTGCTTGCCTATATATTACCATTACTTCATTGCTGCATCACCGTTGTAAGATAACAATTTGAAGAATGTAATTGAAAGTGATGTGCATTTTTATTACCTTACAAATGCAAAATTGGGGTTAAGCTAATAAGATACTTGAACTTTTCTTTCTTTTTTTTTACTTTTTATATCTTTTGACATTTTGTAGCCAGTCAGTAATGTCATAACAAGAATTAATGACTTTGAGTTTGTGAGTGTGTACTACTCGTACAGGGGGGTAATAATGTTTACAAATATAATGATAATGATAATGATAATAATAATGATAATAATAATGATAATGATAATAATAATAATAATAATAATAATCATCATAATAATAATAATAATAATAATAATAATAATAATAATAATAATAAT
>JARFNW010142680.1:0-10228 GCA_031763155.1 Dirona albolineata | reverse complement strand
TTCATGTAGTTCATACCACTTTTCATTTATATTATATACCGAACGATGTGAATTTGTGTGTTTTTTTGTTTTATATACAAAAAAACATTGTTTCTCATATATATATATATATATATATATATATATATATATGTGGATTTACTAAAGAACAGGCAGCAGTTGAAAGAATGCTAAAAGTAATTACAATTATAATGAATGGTAACAAATCATGTAACAACCAAAATCAACCATAAAACAAAGCATCAGAATCGTCAGAGTTAATCAAAATCATTCAGTTCTACCTGTCATAGGAAGAAATTGAAAACAAATTGGCAAAAAATGTTCATGAAGGCAGTTGCTGAATAGGATGAAGTAGAATAGCAAGGACAAGTAGTGGGGTGGACAATTGACCACTGTTGTCAGTTTTACAAGAGACTTGGGTGAAGTCCGTACTTTGCTGTCACAGTGCTCACTCTTTTCGTGTACACTCAAACATGCTTGTTATAAAAAAAATATTAAAAATGCGCGTCATGAAATTGAGTAGTTAAATTCATATCAAGGAGCAATTTTTGTCCAATCACTTTACTTACTTAATCTATGGCTACAGGACCACACTCATGTTATCATCAAAGAATAGTGTTGATATGAAATATAACATAATTTGAGCTGTTTGAGCCATCTTTTTCGGACAAACATGTTTGAATGTACGTTTCGAATGAAGACACTTAGTTGAAATGACGGAAACGGCCAACAACTTTCTGGCAATTGGGGCATTTGTGCTCAATGTCTTTCGTCGCGTCGATGCAGAACGGAATGAGGCAGCATCCAACGAAACAGCTGTAAATAAAAAAGAATTAAAAAAAACAACAAAATGGTAAAATTGCCAATGTATTTTTTGTCCACAAAAAAACCCAACAATCTAGATCAATAGGGAAGCAATAAAAAAAAAACCCAAAACAAACAAGAAAACAAGAAATTGAAATATCATTGCAGTCATTTCAATTAAATAGCATATTGTATGATATTGTCAGACTTTCAAAGATTACGTTTGACGTTTCTGATGCTTGACTTGATTGCAATATCTCAAAGTCGTGGACCAGTTGTATTAAGTACAATTATTTTTTTTATAAGTTTCCTTGCCTCCCTCACTCTTTTATTGTATTGTGGTTTTGCTTTTGTGCTTGTGATTGTGCATACTGAGAGTGGCATGGCAGGCAATCTGGAGTAGCCGAATAGTGACGTTTGGTGTTGTCAAGCAACATTTATCTTGGCTAGGGACTGGATGGGTGACCGTTTGGGAGCCAAAATCATCGAGACAATATATATACTCAATATATATATCAGACAACATGGTATTGTACTTCCCGAATAGTAACATCAAATTGCAGGATAAATAATCAAAAAAACTTGTCCTATACTCACCCAACAATGCAAAGTCCTCCAGCAATTGCCCATGTCAGCAGGCCAGTCTCGTACTCCATAGACGTTGTCACCGTGGCTTGACAGTGCTGACACCTGATGAGGGCTGGGCTCTGCTGATAACGGAGCCTGCTTCCATCTGCTGGGCCAGTTATAGGCTGAGCTATCACCACAGCTGATATGCAAGAGAAAGAGGAAAATGGTATAGCTTCAAATGTAAAAAAACAAATAACATTTCGGGTCTCCCCTTCGTCACACAACAGACTCACAAATCACAAAAGTACAGTAGCTAAATTAGTGTCAGAACAGTGTGATCCTTGCCGCCAGACAACCGACTGAAACTAAAAGTAAGATACAAAACTCCAAGAGGGAGGGAAGGGCAGCTGAAATTTTAAAAAAAGGTATTTTTTATCAAAACAAACAAACACTTCTTTCTCCTTTCTTGATCAATTTACCTTTTGTACCTTTCGGTGTAAGGCAACACAAACACAAAAAGCAAAAATAAAATAAAAACCTGTAGAACAGCATCATCATCATGTTCGTACGAAACGGCTCAACTACTAAGTTCCAACACCAAAAACGGGATAACTGTTCAAAGAAAATAATAAACGCGATAATGAAATCTGAACTCTATGATGTGTGCAATATCTATTCAAGTTTTATTTCATTTTGAGAGAGATGCCGTCACACCCATATGTGAATGGAGCCTTCCACTGACTGGTCAAGGCTTGCACCTTTGTTGTTGTTGTTTACTGAGTCCCCTTTATACCACAGAAAGCAGGGTGTGCATGACAAATGGAAGTAAATCCACATGACGAGGACTAACACCACTGATCACCTTACACACTGCTAGGGAGACTCTGCATTAGAAATTAAAGACAAGCAGGTGCTGAGCCCACTGCGTAGGCTTGTACCTATGTCAATGTTTACTTTCATTTGAGGAAATGAGATTCCAGCAACCAGTGGTGATGTGAAAATACATAAAAATACAACAACTTTCAACAGCAGAACAAGATATTGAGGAAAACAACAGCATTTTGTTTCGTGTTGCCCCCTCGCTGACCTCTTACTGTGCCCTTGTGTGTTAAAAGTGTTGAGCATAAAACATGTTTTGGCAATCAATCGCCAAAGGACAGGTTTCAAATAGGTGAAAACTGTTTGCTTGGGTTTCCCATTTCCCAGGAGATCGGTCTATCGTGAGCATAAAGTACTGTGACAAACAACTTTCCAATGGTGAATAAATTAAGGAATCTCATGATTTTTGTTTTCGGGGCTTCCCAAATAGCAAGGTCAAGTTGTTGGGGAAAATCTTCTAACGATCTTGTCCTAAATAGGTGATGGTACTTTTCATTAAAAATAGACTGATCTATGGGAAATGGGAAACACTTGCTAGGAAGTGTTTTGTCTTCGTTCTCTTGAAGCCTCGATTTATTCCTTGTGTATCGTTTACTTACCATTGGCTTCAGCGGGTTTTATTATATTTTCCACTTGCTAGGAAACAGTGCTCACCTACTGGTACGCTATGCCTGGCGTTCATGCCGATAGGCGTGTTGCGATTCAGTAAGCTTAAAATAAAATCTGAGTACATGAAATATGTTTGACTTGCTCTCTTTGACCATACATTTGCAAGACCTCGACTTACAAAAAGAACAAAATAGACATTACGGCACTGCATTGTGGCTGATGCTTGGGTTATTTCTGACTTTTTTCCAAATGTACCCTATTATAGACAAAGTGCCCCTGTGGACAAATTGAAGTCAAGATCAATATCATATATCTTATCATTTATATTAGATTATATATTGAACAGTTCAAATTGTAAACATTTAAGGTTAACCAGCCTCATTTAGCCTAGGCACGCTTACTTGTGTTCATCCCAGTATGATGCCCTGGTGGGTAAGGTTGCCCCTGTGGTGGGTATGGTTGCCCTTGTGGTGGGTAAGGTTGCCCTTGTGGTGGGTAAGGTTGCCCTTGTGGTGGGTAAGGTTGCCCTTGTGGTGGGTAAGGTTGCCCTGGGGGTGGGTAAGCCATAGGTTGTCCACCAGGGTACCCTGGTTGTCCTTGGGGTGGGTAGCCCGGCTGCCCAGCTGGAGGATATCCCTCGGGTGGTGGATATCCAGCCTGTTCGTACTTTGGTGGCTCTCCTCCTGGTGGTGGCACAGACATGATGATGCTCTGAAATAATAATATCAACAAAGATGAATAACGGGAATACAAGTTTTGAACAAACTTGAAGAATGTGACAAATGTTTTTGGGCAGAGTCCGCACAATTTGGTGGAAAAATGCGACCCCTCTATTATTCTACAATTTAAATTACAACAGTACGAGAATCAGTAACAATTATCAATCACAAGAATAACAATCACAGCACCTCCTCCATATCCATCATGATGTATTTTATATGAACACACATTGTAATACATGGCGACTAATTTCACCCCAAAACCCAACTTTTAGTTTTTCCTTTCATGCCTCTAGCATTAAGATCCCCTAGTATTATTATTTCCTGGTTTGACTTAGTTAATGTCAAGTATTGATTGTAATTGGTGATAGAATTCTTCTCTTTTTTCTTATGTTTCATCTTCATTTGGCCCATATGCTACAATTATCTTAATATTCTTATCTGCAAGTTCTGTGTTTACTTCAGCAAAGCAAACGTTCACTAACACACCTAAAATCTGAACTTTCAAAAAGATAATTTGTTAATATTAAAGCTACCCCTGCTTTTGTGCTCGTTCTTTAGTAACTACACCTGAGTATATTAATGATGGTTACCTAAACTTTCATATCCCTGACCTTTCTTTTTAGTTTCAGTTCCTAAAATATTGATGTTGTACTTTTTAATTTCTTCTACCAGTTCTATTTCCTTTCCATTGATAGACCTAATGTTCCATGTGCCAAATCTCGTAGTCCGTTTACGCAAAGCAGTCGTCATCATTAGGTCAGTCCATCAGTCTGGCTTTTATGTCGCCTTGTTCTTTGATTCAAACATTTCGGCTAAGCAGGAGATTACCCCACAGTAACCTAGGCAAATGGTGGGGCTACCACCTCAAGGCACTTTACCTTGCCCTGTGTCAGCTAAAAGTCTGGATCCTTATTCTAAGCCTGCCTAATATTAATAATTAATATTGTTGAACCTGTTTAATATAGCCTTAGAAATCCTTACTTAGATCGCGCAAGCTCCTCCACCGCAGCAAGGTGAGACACAATTGGAGGAGGCGAACGAGTACTAATAAAACTAGAATTCAAATAGCTGATCATACTTTTAACGTATTCATACTTGTTGTATGATATCAACGGATCGCGAGTACTTCACATTTTTATTAACAAAATACAGTAAACTTAAAAAACAATAATTCAAGTGACGAAACAAAACAAACTATTGCCGCTCTCGGACCGCTCGCGTTTGCTCCGCTGAAAATTTATTTTTCTGCGGATCCAAGCGGGCGGATTGTCAATATGAAAAATCGTCTTTATTTTTTTAACTTAAAAAGTTAAAGTAGAGTCTAGACTAGATGGTTCATAATTTACAACAGCGGAAAACATTCAAATTCAACGCAAAGATTAGACTACTTTCACTTTTGTAGTAGTCTAAGTCACATTGAATTTGAATGAATAAAAAAATGAATTGCTAAATAAATAAACTAAAAAAAATTTAAATTCCCTTGGAATTGGAATTGGAATGAAACTGATCTTAATCTTAATCTTACGTTTGTATTCGGCCATGAGTCTCTTCAGTGCAGATCCAGCCATTTTGTAATTTGAAGTTTGAAACCTCAAAAATAAGCAAATATCCGGACATTCAATAGCTGGGACAGAAATAGAAACTGGTTTCGGACTTGGTGACAAGAAAATGAACAGTGACGAGTGACAGAAATTAGATTAATTTTATTAGATCTAGTGATCTCCCTTGGCCTAGTATGATGTATCCATCCAGTATCCGGCATCCGGTAAAAATGGTTGCCCGGCTTCGTCATTTTTGCTTTTCATGTTGGTAATAATAATAATGATTAATATAGAATTAATGTAAATTAGCTACAATGATTAACAGCACAAAACAGCGGCGTTTCGACCAACAGGCCTTTGTCAAGCAACAATTAACAAGGAACAATCACAAGTAAAACATAGATGGGGTGGGGGCGTGGCGTGAGGACCATGTCCTAGTCCTAGCATAGACGTAAAGAATAACAACGTCATTGAGTCCTAGAGACTAGAGTACTCACTCCTCCTCCTAGTCCTATTCCTAGGCTAGATATGGTTGTTCCTTTAATTTACACACTCTGTTCATTTTCTAAATAATAATAATAGTAATAATAATAATAATAATAATAATAATAATAATGAAAATAATAAAATAATAATAATATAATAAAATTAAAAATAATAATAATAATAATAATAGTAATAATAATAATAATAATAATAATAATAATAAATAATAATGATAATACTTTATTTCATCCCCGTGGGGAAAATCTTTGAAGACTGAACTTTTTTCACTCCTATTGTAATTATACTAGAGAAGTAGACCCTCATGTACTCGTACCAAAACTATAACAAATTATCTTTGTCATTGTTATATTTATTATTGTTGTTTGACATTTTTGGAGTTCGGTGTCACATGGATTCCTCGGTATGTAATTTGATGAAAAAACAAGCAAACAAAACAACACGCACTTACTTTATGTTAAAACAAATAACAAAACAAAGAATGTTGCAGGTTTCCCCTTCATCAGCCAACAAACACAGAAATAATAAAACATGTGACAAGCCGATTCCACATCTTTGTTTAGAAATGAACCCTATAACTTTCTATAGTCTAGAGACCAAGTGCCCTTGTGGACAAATAAGGCAACTTTATTTCTTGCTACCTTATTCTAAGGTGAAATTCAGCCCCCACCTTTCCATTCATGAAATAAATGATAAAATGATTAGTCTATATTGCTTTAAAAATTTAAGAGAAATGGAAAATGGCCAAATTATTAAATGTACCTACCAGGAAATGTCATCATCACCATTTATTATTTTTACAGATGAGAATGTGGAGGGAATAACTCCAATCAATAATACAAACAAGATCTTGAAGACAACGTGATCTTTGAGGGGGTGATATCAATCTACTTCTATCAGAAGTTGGGCATGATAAAGACATTGTGCCCTACAAAGTCGGGGTATTTCCCAACCAACCATGGCGGCAGCATTTCCTGTTAATGAGGCATGTAAGTATCTTCGTTGTCAGAGGATAAGAATTTAACACGAGCGACAATCATTGATTTAATAATATATCCAGTCGGCTAGTGAAAATTGATTGAGAAAGGATGGAGTAAATTGACAGCAATCCCTTCTTCGTCTTCTTCTTTGGTTCATATTTTTATTGACTAAAAACCTGAAGTCCTGCTTTCTTTATCAAATCCACCATCTTCTTCTTCAGGTCCTCCAGGCTCCAAACCACTTCTCTTTAAGTCATGATTAATGTTTTTGCATGACGTCACAATTGCTGATGGTGCGCCTCCTGGCTTGTCGTCACCGACTTCAGACACCTACTGGCTTCTTGTCGTCCGAATTCAGACACCTACTTGCTTGTCGTCTCTGACTTCAGACACCTACTGGCTCATGAATGGGTTGGCCCGGTCATTATAATGGTTGTATGCCTCAGCTGGCATGGTTATGCAATTTCACTGCGACCAGGAATGGCCTTGAACTTGAAGGAGACGACAATCCCATTGATGGATGGCACACTTTAGATTTCTTTGCTTTTACATGGAGCTGGCCCTCCATGCCAAATTTGGTGAAGATCGCCTTTAGTGAAGGTTAGTAGAGATAAACTGACGACAGTCCCTTTGGTTAAATGGCTCAGGTATCATCATAACACCAGGCTATTGACTAATCTGTTCATTCTTTCAGTAATCTTTCAAGGCTGAACTTTTTCGCTCCTTCTATTTGTAATTAATTGTATGTTATGTGCCCATATGACTATTTTTTATACATTTTCATTGAATTATTGAACTGATATTGTTATTGCTATTATTATTATTATTAGTATTACTATTATTATTATCAGTATTACTATTATTATTATTATTATTATTACTATTATTATTATTATTATTATTATTATTATTATTGTTTATTGTTTTATCTTTTCCTATCGATTTCTGATCATACCTGTTGTATATCATCCAGTTACCCACCATTGCGCAGTCTGCCCTGATGGCGCACACAACGGAAATTCTGGTTACAAAGACTGCACGACGAATCCTGGACACCCAAACTTCTTGACAGTCGCCGATTTTATGAAGGAGCGTCCCAAACAGGATAAGCTGTCTGAGAAGGAGATGGATGAGATTCAAAATAGAATTGACAGAACGGTCAAGGTGTATGCGACCTATGCCAGTAAAAACCGTCCTGATGTATATCCAGACACGACTATACCTTACCCGCTTAAAGAGCGCAGGGGGAATCACAATATTAGGTTTGGTACCGGTTATATACTTAGATTTGACCAAATCAAAACAGGAGCACAATGTCCTTGCCGTGAATGTAGGAGATCTGAAAACCCCAAGATGGAGTTCTGGGAATTTGAGATAGTGACGGCTAAACATGTAATTTTTGACGATACAGAGGCAGAGGGAGCAGTGTTTCACCTCTTCTACGATTCAGAGAATGATGGAGAGAGCATTTGTTATCTCTACGGGACCAAGGTCCAGGTTAACGACAATGTCAGTGACAGTCACAAAATTTGGAATGATCGCGCAAGTGTCATCAGTGTTACCCACAATCCCCAGCTGGCGAAACGTGTGATCAATTCGTGTGATGACCGTGATGACCCTAATGATTTTTTTAGCTCTCATTCTAATGCAGTGGTTCTTACCTGTGTTACCTACATGGGGAATAGTGGGCGCAATAAATTTCCATGGGAAAATACTTATATTTCACCTTTCAACGAAACCAGCATTCCCAATTTTTATCCCACAGGGCGTGCATATCCTATGATGATATCTCACCCACACGGCATGAGTAAAAGAATTTCACTTGGAAAAATTGGTCGCATATACAAAAAACTTAAACCCTTGCTTACTTATACGCTGAGAAAAAGACTGAAGTATCGTATCCTGGCACAGAAAAGTGAACAAAACGACATACAAGTTGACTGTGTAGATGAAAAAGATGAAAGTCTACCCATTGGCGCAGCTCATCCTCTGCGCACAAACATGGTACCACCTTCACAAACGGATGTAGAAGTAGAAGCAAATCATGAATTTAACGATCAAGAACTAAAGGAAATGGAAAATGGTAAGCCCAAATCTGACTACTATGAGTTTTTAGAAGGCATCTGTAATTCAAAGTCTGTGAGCAACGAATTCAGAATGCCATTTTGCATGACTGTTACATTTCCGCCAAATGCTGAATATCATCTAGTCAGTGATCTTGATTCAAGGTGCTGGTGGTCTTTTACGCCCGGAACCAAGTTTATTTTACCCGATGGTGAGGAAATGCCAATATTAAAGGACTTGGAGTTCTTTGCAACAAATCCCAGAGGAATCTTTGAATATACACAGTTTGAGATTTCCACCTTGACTTACGATTTGGCGGCTTGTCCAGGTAGCAGTGGTGCCAAAATGTTTGACAAGCTTGATAAAAGTCGGCAGTTTACGCGCCAGCATTTCGGTGTTTGGAATAGGTTGAGTTGCAGTGGACCTTTTCAGCGTTTTTTGATGGACGGGCTTCTTGGTGACGATGATCATGATGAGGAGGGGGAGGATGATGAGGAGGGGGAGGATGATGAGGAGTGGGAGGATGATGATTAATTTGTTGATGATACCACTCTTCAGAGCCTTATTGTAAACAATATGAAACTTCTTATAGATCCGAGGTCAATGATTCTGGGTCTTGGTTTTGATTGTAACTTTCTTCACCTTAATGTCAGCGAAACAAAAGAACTGATAATAGATTGTAAAAGAAATAAAGATGATTTAAATCATTATTTATATGACAATAGAAAGTGTAACAGGAGACAAACTATAGAATTTAACAATTGATTCCAATGACAAATTAGATTGGAGTGAACGCATTAACATCATTCAACTAAGATTAAAGATATAAAAAAGAATATATTTCCTCCGAAAACATAGACCATATCTATATGAATTTAATGTAGAAATATCTTTGTCCACATTATTTAATAAAGCAACCATTGAAATTGTTATTATGTTTTGAAAAACTGCATTAGGCGGTAACTGCTTAGATAACGACAATTTATCAAGGATAGACATGATTGGGGAAATGTGCTCATAAGCTTCGATCCATTAATAAAAATCTTTCAGAATGCTGTAGAATTAAAATCACCAATCTTTTACATGATAATGATAGAATACATCGCCTAATTTATAATATAAGGAGACCCACTGAAGACGAAGGCCTTTGGCTAAAACGCCACTTGTTTTGTTTTGTCCTTGTCTCTTCAGAAGCCTCTAATATATTTTTGCATCCCCTAAATATCTTGATAAAACATCGTTCACAAAGTCACCGTCTTATTTAAATCGAACCCAAATCAAGAGCGAGGACATTTGAGTCTTTTCTAGCCTTATAACATTCGTCTCTTTCACTCCCACATCAAATATTCCTTATTCATTTTTCCTCATGCCTTAATTAAATATGATATTTTTAGTCAAAAATTATTGTCTACTCCAAATGTTTTACCCTAGACATAAATTATGTACATACTTGTTTTCTTAAAATAACATGCAGTCACAACATGCAGTCACAACATGCAGTCACAACATGCAGTCACAACATGCAGTCACAACATGCAGTCACAACATGCAGTCA
>JARFNW010142647.1:0-10230 GCA_031763155.1 Dirona albolineata | reverse complement strand
ATAAAAGATAAAGCTATGTAAAAAAAATAAATAAATAAAATTATAATGAAAAGTACTGTCTATCTATGATTTTTTTTCGTTTTACTGAGAAGCAGTATTAATCTTTAAAACTGAAAATTACAGCATAAAGAAATGCCATATAAAATATAAATGTATGTATTGCAATAATATATTACACGGATAATGCACAAATATCTACAAAGAAGAAACAATTGATATATTGCCTGGCGTGCAAATCAGAGCGATTGGGAATTTGGGGGGGCTTTGCACATTGAAATGCACAACAAAACATACTTGATACACACTTAAGATGGCCGAATTTGGCAATTGTTCTCCACTGTCTGAGCATGGTAGAAACATTGAAGAAAGAAAATCGCATTAAGATCTTTTATTGATACTTCAGAGGACACAAAGTTAAAAAAGTAGTAAAGGAAAACAAAAGTGATGAAGGGGAAGACGAATGATGTGCTTGAGGTTTTAATTTATTTTTTTTCCTTCTTAGTCCTGATGGAAATGCTAAGAGTTGACAGTGTAAACACGAAAACAAAAAATAACAAATGGTTGTAACACAAAAAGAAAACTGCTTGAAAATGTCATGAAACTAAAAAATGAATAAATAAATAAAAGGGAACTCTATCTTTAAAATTGGAAAAGACGAGACAGATTTTGAAGTAATATTCCACCGTATCTATTTCTCTTCTTCATATTTTTTTCTTTTTGAGGGGGGGGGTCTGAGTTGAGTACAACACTTAATGGCGAAAATCACCAAAACGAAGACTGAAGTGATGACTAATAAAGGAAATAAAAAGATTTTTATCAGGCATTTCTCCATACTGCAACACATATAGGTATACTTAGCATTGGTTTCAGTTGTGCTACCACAAAAATGTAAAGAATCATGCAGGCACCTCAATTTTTCGTCCCTCAACCACAGTGCCGTTCAATTTCTCACGTGCTCTGTCAGCATCACTGCTATTTGCGAAAGTTACGAAACCGAATCCCTGCATGCACGAGGAAAACAAGGAGCATGCATTAAACGTGCAATGGACATGAAAATGATCATTATGGGCAAAGTATGAACATAGGGGATGGAACTGTAATTCGAAAAAAATAAGGATATAATAAAAAGTAACAATGGAAATGTGATGTCTATAATATTATAACCATATTGGAATATCTCCAGCCTGTGTGTGTGTGTGTGTGTGTGTGTGTGTGTGTGTGGGTGTGTGCGTTTGTGTGTGAGTGATGTGTTTGTAATGATATAATGATTCATCACTTGCGTAATAAATTAGGTCATAATTCATCAGACTTGGGTAATGAATAAATGAAAGGTTATTATCCTCAGCGCTTGTCAGATGAGAATAGTGGTTTGTTGGGTTTTTTATCTTCTTCTTCTGAAGATGAAGCCTGTATGTGTGTGCAACTTTCAGGCAGGGTTAAAAAACAACATGCACAATTGAAATAATAATAATAATAATAATAATAATAATAATAATAATAATAATAACAATAGTAATTAAAAAAACATTAACATTATTAATAATAATAATAATAATAATATAAAAAAACAATAATAAAAACAATAATAATAATAATAATAAAAACAATAATAAAAACAATAATAATAATAATAATAATAATAAAAACAATAATAATTCCAGATGTTAATTTCACTCAAGTTATAACTAAAAGCTAGGCATTTTAATGAATATTTAGTAGTAAAATATGATTTGCAAAAGTAAAGAGTGAGGGAACTGAACAACATGCTTACTGGTGTAAGCTACATGCTGACATGCCAGTTATTGGCACTGCTGTCTGTCCTCTACGTTTGATGGAAAGCTGCACAACTCGTCCTAATTTCAATTCGTCCTAATTTCAATTCGACATTGCAAACAACTCCTGTCCAGTGCTAAATACACTTTTTTCCTAGGGTCTCAATATTTTAATCATTTTTTTTGGGGGGGGTGTTTAGAAGCTTATAAAACAAAGGTGACATAACTACAATTGGAACAGTCAGCTTTTCTTGCCTATGTGTTTTTCCAGAGCTGTAGATTCTGGGCTACACTAGTCTTTCTTAATTCCTATCAGCATCAGGTAATCTAGCCTACTGTGCTGGGTTAAATTGTCAGGAATAAATGCCCTCAATCTCAATAACGTTCTGACGTCACTTCCCTTATTTGCATCCATTAAATTATGTTAGGCCTATAGCTCTCGCCTCCATTAACACCCCACCCCCACATTTTCTAGTCATTTATATTTTTTACATCTTATTAGGTATGTGTAACACACCTGCGTCTTATCATCATTAACCATTCCTGCGTCGTTCTTTGCTATTTTTAGACGTGTCATGTGATAAGTCGTACCCCAATTATCATTAGAAAAAGCAGCCCCGTAGATTGTTGTGTGTTGGTACCGCCAGTCCGCGCGCACGACCAGTCATATTGTTTGTCATTGTTAATACAAGACCAAGTAAAAGCCAGAGGACTAGTTACGTTACGTATTATTTGTGCACATGAGGATCTGCTAGTAGTAGCACACTAGAGTAGAGTAATAATAATAATAATGACTGGACAAACATCACACAATCAAGTTGTAGGTAATTATTATTGTACACTGATACTCGCCATGCAGTAGGCAAACTTACACTTGTACTACACACTGGTTTGAGGTAACAAATTAGATCTGTCTACACGCCATCTATTCGGGACGTTGAGCACGCAGTAGTGTGTCAGAGATGTACGAAGTACGAACACGCTGACAGGAAAAGGTCAGACCTAGCAATGCAGTTCATGTCATTCCAAACACGGCCAGAACACTCAAAAACAAATTACGGTCAATGAATGGACACAGCACAAGACGGTCAGGCAGCAAACACAGAGAATGCAGATGCTGGACAGATAAGTTTTTGTTAAGTTTCAAACACATAATTCTCACAGTCGAACAATGAAATATTAATGACAGTAAATTCTTTCTGAATGGTGCGCATTTATTGGCAGGCCGCAAAGATTCTTACTCTTCGGGTCTGTTATTTTTGTTTCGTCTCTTTACCCTCCAGGTCCGTAACAACTTTTTAAAAGTTTCATATTGAATGACGACTCGTGGGTTTCTCTCGCCGAAAAAAAACCCAACCCAACAACTTGCCTAAATTAATATTTATTTTCATTCACATTAATAACTATTTGTTCTGTTTCGGTTTTTGATGTTGTTTTGTATATATTTCAAAAGGGGGAAAAGTACGTGCATCATGATCAGAGTTCCAGAGGTGATGCGAGGGCTAACTACGTACAATCCATGTTAAAAAAACCATTTGGGAGGGAAAATGGCAGAACACAATTCAAAAGCTACATACAACTATTTTTGGGAAAAAAGCAACACGCAACGTAAAGAAATTGTTGCGTAAAAAAAAGTAAATATAAAAATAAACAAATAAAAATAAGTAACCGATAAATATATTAATAAAAAACTAATTAATAATAGAAAAATAAATAAAATGGAACCAGGGATATATATTTTAAAAATAAAATATAAGTTGGCAATCTCTGTACCTCCCTTACTTCCAACTAAGATGGCTAGTACCAATTACAAGCGGTGACTCATTACCTGCTACAAAGATTTAGATTTCGGTTCTATAGAAAAATAGATTTATTTGTAGGTAAGGATATTTTTAGGTAAGAAAAAGTGTGAGACAGAGATGTTCAGCAAGAATCTATATCAGAATTTTCAAAAGGGTTGAGAGACAAGAGAAAGGACATTAAAGATGAAAACAAGGATTTTCAGGAGAGAAAAAAAAGGATATTTCAGAGGACAATGATTGTCCAGGAGGACAATGATGTTGAAGAGGAGAACAAGGACGTTCAAGGGGACAGAAATCCAGAGGACATCATGGATTTTCAAGAAGAAAAGACAAAGATGTCCCAATGAAGACAAAGATGTTCTACAGAATAGCAGGGATGTTCCAGGAGAGCAAGGACAAGGATGTTCCAGGTATAACGATGATCAGGTTGAATATTTTAAAACAAGTTTTGTTTTCAAGCATCTATTTATTATATTGAATTAACCCCAAGCTTGGACTAAGAGATGCAAACGAGGATTGCATGATCGCGCGGTAGATAGCTAAAACTATTTGGACACCATTCACAAAGATTTCAGTGATAAAATGTACACTCCAAGTTAAACTGGGTCTTTGAAAATGCATGATGCAGGGAAACAAATTACACACACACATTAACAAAAATGTTTTCATAGCTAAAAGTAAAATTTAGTACCGACATTTTCCAAACACTATTCACACATTTATTATTTAGCGAATGTTAACATTTCCAAACAGCAACATTCTTTAGGACACACAGTTTCCTAAGACTATTTCAAATGCGTTGTTAATAGATTTCAAGACACACTTTGTTTATTTGGACATGAAGTGGTTGTATGTCTGTTTTGTGTGGGTCTGTATGTGTGTGTCTGTATGTGTGTGTTTGTGAACGACGAAATGAGAGGCATGGATGATGAATAATAAATAATTCTTAATAATTAATAAATATCTTTGTTGTGAAAAAGAGCCTTGGGTAACTCCTCTGCCAGTCTTTTATCTTGTCCAAAAAAATATAATAATATTAATATGGCAATGAAATACCATCTGTTCAACGTTTGTACCCAGCACAAGTTTTCAAAGATCGTTTTAGGTCAGAGGACGTTTGCAAAGGCTCTTGTTCACAACATCACATTTCGTACCAGACATAATGCAATGCAGATAATTCACTGTCACTGTAGGATATTACTTCGCATCATTTAATTCATTACGGCATTACATTATGATTTTAGCCTATCTAACTACCCATTTTCAACTTTTGAGCGTCGCACAACTGCTTTACTGTTACTGTTACATATTTGGTAGTTACGATGGAAATGAGTTGGAAGTCAAATTACATGGAGTCTTTGGTATGATGTACAATCGTATCATATCCTCTTTCGAGAGATGAAAACAAATATTGAACCTAGTTTATTTGCCCCCTTGGTTATGGACGTTTGTCTATGAAAATGAAACAAAAAAAAGCTTTACTGGGTTGTGTAACGGATCAATAAACCCCCACATACGATTAATTTGTTCTGGTCACACGATTCATTTGTTCTAGTCACGTGACTGTTATCTTCCAATGTTAAATGCGATGCAACCACACGACGGTAAAGACGCAAGGCTGCTGTCAGTCAACGCTGTCATTTTGTTTGGGTTCAGCTCAAATCTGCATTGCATTAAGCTGTAAACATAATATGATTTATTAACAAACAATGATGACATTACTATATGAACGTATCCTGTCAAGAAATTAAATGAAATATTCTAAATTTAATTATAGTTATATAACATGGTCTATGAAACATGGCACAGTAATTAACATAATGGTGTCGTCCTTTGTATAAAATGCTGCCGCTATTGTTAAAGGTAAAAATGTACGGACTTTATATTTTTAACAAACCACCTCTTTAACTGATCAAATGTTGGTGGGGTTGTTTTGGATTGGGGTTTTTTTCTTCAATTGTTTTGTTTTATTTTTTTATTTTAAGGTTGTTTTTTGGGGGTTTGTTAAGTGGTTTATTTGTTTATTTGTTACTCTAAAACTTGAAGCGAGTTGATTGGTGAAATATATTTTAAGATGGAAAAAATAGAACCGTTTTAATCAGGGAATGGCAGAATTGGACAAAGGATGACATCATGAGGCAGAAGGAAACCCTAATCATAGAGTGACAAATATTGGGAAATAATGCTATAAATGATGACCAATGCTACAAGTCATAGGTCCCACTGGGTCCGATAAAATGGGAAGTGAGCACGGGAACGCCAATTATTTACACATCAATCCCAACTGGCTACATGACTACACGACAGACATGCCATGGCAACGAACAAACCTATTCATTTCATTATACATTCTTCTATCTCACACATAATTCTATATCTAGGCCTTTAATTTTGTCTTTACTCGTTGACGTAAATTGTGATAGGCAGGTGACCAGCCCTCTTCGTCAAACCCGTTTATCGACAACTGAGGTAATAAATACATTGTTTAGCATAATGAGGTAACCCCAGATATGCCAAGCGCCGCATTAACACAGCATTGACTACATCCACTCAGTCTTTGAAGATTTCACACTAAAAGTGACTTTAGGTGCTCAATGCCGTAGGCCTATTCTGTATGCATTTCGCTGTCCTAAACTTGTCCGTCAGTTTTCATATCTAGATGATATATTTTTTTCAAACTCACACTTATAATACATTCTGGGTTCAAGAGTATCCTTTTCTTCACACCATGGTGGAAATCAATTCAGTTCAGCACTGAATATGACTGATAACATCAAAACGAAATCATACAAACTGATTTCTTAATTGATAATCTAGTTGCTAAAGTTTAAATATAAATAACTTGTTTCCTTCTGCCTATCTATTCTTATAATTATTATTTCAAAATGGGATCAAGTCTCTAAATAAAAATTTACCCCATAAAAAAATGTAAAAAAAAAACCCCCCGAAAAAAGCACGAAAACAATGGAGTTCAAATCATGAATTATTTAAATCCATAATGCAAATCGTGTTTTATTATCTTAAACCTTGTATTTTAGTATCAAAATCATTATTTTTATAAATATAATCAGGTCAAAACTAAAATCCCATTTTGAAAAATAAAAAGGCTCTCTTACAAATCTGGCAGAGCAGGACAGATGCTTACCTTTGAACCTCTTTCGTTGAAAATGATTTCCACATCTAAAATGGTCCCGAACTGCCGGAAAAAAATATTATTGCAAACTGTTAGCCAATGGTTTGTGCATATTATACACATTCATTTAATACAAGGTTTCATAGTTTAAATATCTTATTGCCAACTTTATTTCAAATTTAATATAATTTGATTCAAGAATGAAATAATAGAGACATAGCAATGCTATTATCATTGTTCGTTATTTGTTACACGTGCATATTTTCAACACTTCTAATTTCCCTCTTGGGATTAATAAAGCATAATATCCTATCTCATTCTATCTTATAAGATCTTTGTATAAATTTGTATTTTCACAAAGTTTGGCAGAGGAGTAGTAGAATTAGAAATAGGACGAACCCCTAATAGTTGTCTGAGGTCTGCTTCTCTGAATCTGAAAGGGATGTTGGAGACATGGAGACGTTTGGGGCCTGTGCTGGGGGATATAGCACCACCAGTGGGAGGGACTGATCCCAGGTCAACTGTTTCAGGGGAGGCAATTTCGGTCTGGAAAATAGAAAGGATGTCTGGGGTTATATAATGGTTAACTCGAAAGCTGAATTCAGCCTCAATATCAACATTCGATTTCTAAATTTAATTTTTCATCAAAATATTAGATTTACTTTATAATTATGTCTTTTTAACAGACACATGGGTTTTTCGAGAATGAAATGAAGCTTTTGAAAGTAAAGAGATAGTCTATATTATGTACATTTGAAAGAAACAAATATTTTCCTATCAAGTGAAAGATTCATATTGACATTGAGAGGAAATTTAAAGACAAGTGCTTGTGGACAATCAGTGCGAGCTTAATAATATATACATACTGAACAAATCCACAAATCACTATTGAGAGAGCCTAAGTTTACGTTCTACATAATATACTCAAAGAAAAAACAGTATTATGAATAGATGTTATAAATATACCACCGACGAAAAAGCACAAAAAATACAGTGAAGCTTTGTCCCTTGGTGAACAAAATTGTGTGTAGCCATTAAATGCAACATAAGTTCAATTAAAAATTCTGAAATGCTCATAAAATTCAAACAGAACAAAATGCTTCTAATGCGAGAACAATGAAAGGAAGAGAACAAAAAAATATTGATGTGAAAAAACCTCATATTATCAGGCTCATTAAAATCTTTAGGGGTTTAAATGATGTACTTAATTACTTAGATGTAACTTTTAAAAGTTATGTTTTCAATTATATCAATAACGTATGTTTATCTATTTGACAATTGCAGATTTGATTTATTGAACCAATGCACGATCCAGGAAGATAATGCTATAAATAGAATTATTTAAAAAAATATGCCATCTCATATATTAAGGAATTAATTGCATCTTTGTTATGGTTACAAAAATAATAATGGACTTTACATGTTTTCAAGATGCACTGATTAAAACAAAAGCAATCATAAAGTAGATTAAGTTTTTAAAAATTAATAATTTACTCTTTCCCTATCTGATTTACAAGTCATGACACAAATTTACGTTTTTTTTAAACATACAAATGAAAGAAACAAATTTGAGTGTCAGAAACGGTTGTTACTACTGGAACGTTATAAAGGTCAGTGAAATGAAAGCTACTATTCTACAAAACAAAACTGGTGTGAATGGAGACACGGACAAAAAGGGTTATTGATTATTGAGGCAAATTAGAAGACTACAACCAAGAACAAGCACGAACCAATTTAATTGAACAGAGGGATGGAAATGGGAAACATACACACACACATACGAACACGCACACGAACATCCTATCGGTGCAAACACACACAACCAAAGGATTGAACACTCATTTTAGAATAATATTATAAAGAAAAAAATAATTTGCTTCTTTTTCTTCTTCCCCGTCTTCTCTTTTCACCAAATCGTTATTTTAGAACTTATCCGATGAAGCTTTATCATATTACCATAGAGCAATATTTACTTCTCCTTTCACTCACTACAAGTTAATTTAATATAGGTTTTGGTTTTAACTATATTTTCATATATCTCTTTATACATTTGAAATACCCAACCCAATCGTCCAGAAATGGATAAATGAATTTATCTGACCTTATCATTCATAGAGAATTATAGTATTACAGTGTAACCCTGACATTACGAACTCGAGAAAACATAATGTCGCTGTTCGTCATTCTAAGAATGTACATATTAGTATTAGAATATACAAGTATTATGGACTGGACTGTGACTTAGAATCGTCCTATAGTGGTGCCATTTTCCAGACAAAATCACCCCTCTTCTACCACACACATCCCCATAAAGGGTTTCACTGTAATTCAACTGTTAATAACAAAGTATCAACTACAGTCACATTTTTTGAGTCTTCAATTATTTTATTTTAATAGACCGTAGAATAATTTATATTTTGGATGTTTCTTCTTCGTTTCCAAAAGAGTCTTCATATAATTCTTTGTGCGTGACTTCTAAAATGAGGAAAGAGGTCCTCCAATATATGGGGCCAATACATAATAATTAAAGATGAACTAAAAGAAGCCAATTCAATTAGGATAGTTTTCTTTATCACGTGACAGTTATAAACTTGAGCTGGATCTCACTATGTTAATCATCATTTCATGTCATGGTTCGATCTGACAATACTGTTTTGTTTCGGGGTTGTTGCTGTGTTTTTTCCCTTCTTCTTTTGTTGTTGTTGTTTGTTGTTGTTGTTGTTAAGGTGACTTGCTAAAATGTAAAAGTTAATGGTATTACTAGTCAGACGTGTCAACATTTCCAAGAAATACTTCTGGCTAGATTATTGTTTTGTTATTGTGTTAGTCAATACGTCGAGTAAAGCATGACAAAGACAATGGACGAGAAACAAAAATGATAACTGCAGGATAGTTTTTTTTTAGTAAAAGGCAGGTTTGCTAACGTATAACCAAGCAGTGTGAGGCACGAACAACCAACAAGACAAAACGTGATGAATGCAAACCTCGGTGACAGCTTTTAAGTCTCTCAGCCAGAGGTTTTTTTGGGCCTCTCTCAGGAGCTGGAGAGAAAATGGGGAGTCAAATATGGCAGACAGAGGCGAGGGCATACAAGATGGAAATTCTACACATGAAATGAGTGGCCGTCTGTGGGATAATGGTTGGTATGGATTGCCCCCATTGGGGTTCGAATCTTGGTCAACGTACCCAATTTTGCGAATGGGATTGACCATTTGTTTTCTTTTGTTGTTTTTCAAAATAGCAATCGTAGACAGCACGGTCCGTAAACATGGCCATGAGTGAATAGAGATGAAATGACAATTAACAGCAAGTGCCGATGATTGAAAAAGATCATCAAATGGGGTTAGGGGATAAAGATAAAGACGAGAGCAAGGGACTAAGAGAGGAGAGAAAGAGAGGAGAGAAAGAGAGGAGAGAAAGAGAGGAGAGAAAGAGAGAGAGACAGTGAGAGAGAGAGAGAGAGAGAGAGAGATAGATAGATAGATAGATAGATAGAGAGAGAGAGAGAGAGAGAGAGAGAGAG
>JARFNW010142636.1:0-10230 GCA_031763155.1 Dirona albolineata | reverse complement strand
TAATATAATCAGCAGTTTGTCTTTGGGGGCATTTAAAAATGCACTAAATTAAATTAAATGTGTTGTACGATGTCTATAAATATAATGTGTATTTCTGTACGGAACATATTATTTGCAAGAATGGGCAGACATGCCTTTTGCATCTTCACGAAAGAAAAAGAAGAAGAATATATAATAAATTATATAACACCATGGGACCCACACATAAACAAACAAAAAATCAAACATACACTAGCAGAAAATCATGCAATACAGGACAGCCAGCTATGTTATGAACAACGGTGCTAACATCAATAACAGAAATATTAAAATATTTCTTTGGGATTGTTTACAAGAAAGAGAAAGATGAAAGAAGGCAAGAAGACTTGGGCTCTTGTCTGTACAGGATTTGGTGTGGATTAGTTTCACAGACTACAAAAACAAACTAATCCACACCAAATCACACAAACAGAAATATGCACAGAATGTACTTCCAAATTTGACACTACAGACTACAGTACAGTACAGCAACGCCAAAACCAGGAACAGTTAATCTGGCCGAAAAGGACATTACTTAGATAATATATATCATAAAAACGTTCATAATATAACTAGGTAACAACACCATATATATCTCTTGGTGACGCCTATTTTCACTTCCTTATTTTCTTTCTATTTTCATACATTTTTAAATTCAACTCTATGAATGACATGGATGAAAATATCAAATTAAATATTTGTCACTCGTCAACAACAGTAACAGAGATCGTAGTTGAATAGTTTGGCTGGGCCTTGTGCAGTCGTAAGCGGTGTGTAGATGGTGTGGACTAATACTAATGACAATAATATGTAATGTGTGTAAGGTCTACGATCAATGAAATAAGATGGTCAAGGCTTGTTAGAGGTAGAATAGCATTAATTTAGTAGGGCCTATACTGTAAACTATAAATCGTATACTAATTTTAATTATACTACACTACTAATACTAAAGATTTATCAACCACGAATCCGAATACTAATTAAATACTATACTAGACTATACTATTTTAAATTTACTACTAACTCTACTCTACGTGCCACACAACAAGCAGGTAAACCTCTTCTAACTTAAGCCAAAACTTATAGTTTACTGGTCGATAAGAAACCGGCTCTTGTGACTGTCTACTTTGAACTTTGAATAGCGGATCTTTAATCAGGCCTATTACTATTGGTGTATCCAGGAGGTAAATACGTAGATAGACGTCAGGAATACGGAATACGGAATAAACTGAGGTAAAGAAGAAAGCGAAAGAAGGGGGCGGAAACCGAAAGAAGGGCCAGGAATAGTAACATTATCATGTGACTTTTGTATAACCAATCAAATGGTCCAAATCTGCGCCATCTTATCAATGGTTACTTCCTCTTTGCTTCCATGCAAGACAAGTGAAAAAAGGAAAAACAAACTACCGGCTAAGTTAGTCACCGGACAACAACCATGATTCTCCTGGAAACAAACAATAGGATAGTTCAAGAAACTTTAACGTATAAGATTAACAATGCATTGGAAGGGTATGTGAACGTGTTATACTATTCTACATTACCACATCTTACTCTCATGACAATCATCTCACACTCACACTGTTTCCGGTAACACCATAATCTCTTGGTGACGCCTATTTCACTTCCTTATTTTCTTTACATTTTCATATATTTTAGATTCAACTCAATTTTCTTTTCAACTTTATTCCTGCCACTAATTTTTATTTGTTCTTTCAACCGTTACACAGAGGTCTTGTTTAAGACAACCCTATATTTAAGTTGAACAGATCAGGGAAGTATTTCACTCACTCTCTCCTCGGTCTCAGTCTCCAGTGAGTCTTACTCTCACAGTCACCACAGTCCACACACTCCTCCTCCTTAGCCTTACTACTCTACACACTTCTACTACTATCTACTAGAGATGTATCTTGATATTATTTTTCTGAATTGCTGACAACAAGCGCTCATTTTTAATGTCAGCAAGTGGCAAAACAAGCAGTTGTGACGTCATCAATTCATCGATCATGAACTCAACTGATTCGTTTCCCTACGTCTACTTACTACTACTACCACGAGCGGTCGGACGACGTTCATTTGTTGACATTTTATCAGTTCACTCACACCCCCTTCCTTCCCTCTCGTGTAGCGTGCGTTGGGATGACGACAGACAACACTGCTATTCCGTATACCCACTCCCAACAAAACAACTCTTGTCAAAAACACGTGACACACCCCTCTCAATCCAAACAATAACATACTCCCCTGCCCCACCACACACACATACAATGGCGACAACCCCTCAAACACGACTAGCGACCATCCAAATCTTCTGTATCTGAGTAGCTGAACCTCTCAATAATGACCACTGATTATAACTAAGATGCAGATAGAGGCATTGTAAATAGAGTTCTTGTACTTGTCAGTCTGAATTAATGGGACAATCATCATGTCATGATTGAATTTATTTATTTTTTTTTTTTTTGGTGGGGGGGGGGGGGGGGGGGGTATCTAAAGACCTCAATTAAGACCTTTTTGCTTTGAAATTTGGGTCTATGTGTATGCACAAAAAAATGAGATGCTGTGTATTTATAGCTTCATGTGAAAAACAACTGTTATAATTCTTACTTTTTGCACTCCTTTTATTCAGATCATTATAATCTTCTGGCAGCCCTCATTTACTTAGCTATAACAACATATGTATTGTGATAAAAGTGGTAGGGAAAGAATTGATTAGAATTAGAGACTACTGTGACAAATGGGTCTCATCCTTGTTATGTGTAGTGAAAGAGCATATATATATATATATAAAATTCATATTGTTTTAGTGATTCATTGCATGGGGGGGGGGGGATTCATTTTATGAACGCAAACCCACCCATGTAAGTTGTAAGCTCTGGTCTTAACCAGAAGGTATAGAGCCAAAAATGCACACAGGTCTCAAACAACATTTATATGGTACTGATTGATAGCTCCATTTGAGGCCAAGACAATTTTAATGTTTCCTTTGAGTATTTTTCACTTTTCAATTATTGCTGAGAGGAATCAGTTGTCAATGAAAAAACTTATAGGAATAGCGATGATATTAGAATTGTTTTGTTGCATGAAGTGGATGTATTCAATGGTTCCATTTCAATTGTTTTGTCATATTTTCTTCCAGGAACAAACCAGACAATGTTGACATCACGGTGGCAGGTAGGCAACTGTTTTCTTGGGATTTTTTTTAACAGTTTTAGAAGTGTGTGATTATAATAAAGATAAAGGGGTTTTTATTGTATAGTCTCATAGGCTTTACAGGCTCATTCATTTTACATTATTTTTTTATACCCCTGCAGGCCATGTCATTCAAAGTCCTCTGGGAGCATTCAGTACAGTATGCAGTAGAGTGGCCTGTTGTCACTATGCTGCACTAACAATGGCAATATCTTTCTCCGTCTGTAGCTGGGTACTCATTCACACCTGCGTCAGTGAGAAATACATGTTTGTCACTGATGCTTTTGAAAATTATTGGACACCAGTGATATGATGAAATGCAAGCTTTTCATTTTCAATATATATGTATTTATTTGAATGGTCAGATTTGTGTGACAGATGATCAAACATTCCATGACAAAAAGATTATAGTGTCACTGACAGTTGCCAAGTAGACTACTTAACTCTGAAACCCCATACTAATAGTGGGGCGTATTAATTTTAATTTTTTTTTTGCATAGGCTGAGATTTTATGCTGAATAAATTCTTTCATATATTCATACATTTTCATATTTTTCCCCCTTTCAGATTTTGATGGAGTTCTCTACCATCTTTCAAACCCTGATGGAAACAAGAACAAAATAATGGTAAGTATCAGACAGTTAGACGGCCATTGTACAGGATCTCTAATATAAAAGGGCATAATTTCAAAATACAATTTACATGACAAATATATGCATGGGCTCATATGAAAGGAAACTGTCTTATAACGTTGTTTTTTTTGTAAGCAAATGAATGTATCTGAATATGTTTGCGGCGCATGAAAATCATCAGGAGTGGACAATTTTTTCACTCGTGTGTAATAACTTGGCGTGTTGCCAATCATGACAGCCTAAAAGCAACAGGCTTTCACTGATCACCTTTGTTGAACAACGTTTATTTTTTAAAGCACAAAATAGCACCTTCATTGACCCTAAAAAAAAATAAACACAAGTAGTTATTCCTTGAACTATAATGTTTGTGGACTTAGGTTTGAACGCATGACTTTGTAAAAAAAATCTCAAAGCTTAAGTTATGCAGTACCTGTTTGAGATCCAATCCATTACTTTGGTAAAGTGAATACTATGCACTTCATATTGATTGGGACCTTGAGATCTGATGTCGAAAATTAATTGCAAAAATGGTAAGAAAGTTTATAAAGAACACGATGAACAAGGGTTGATCTGGAATTAATTTAAAATTAAAAAAGAACTGATCAAGTTGTGCAGAGCCAGGCAACGGTCACAGGAGCTAGGCATGTGTCTGTATGCCATTCATACCATCTTATGGAAGGACATCCTATTGACTGGCAAGAGTAACCCCTCATGCAGCAGCCACCAACCCAAACTGCGCAGAATGGTTTCGCTAACCACGTCATTTCCAGACGTACAAGAAACAACTGGGCAGCTCATTCCCTTCACCTTAGCCCATTAGATTTGTGGGGCTTTATGAGAAGCAGAATGTATGAACATTTCTTAACAACACTTGGAACTAAAGACAACAATCATACACGTGTCATTCAATCAGTCACCAAAACCATGTGCCAACCAACGCACATGGAACAATTTAGTGAAATGTACGGACCTCTGTTTAAAGCAGTAAAGATTAAAGGAATATCATGTTTTGTCTGTGAGTTATGATTTTTTGACTTTTTGATTGGTTGCATTTCCGAAAGTCAACTGTTTTCACAAAATTGTAATATTTTGATTTTGCTTTTCCATTTATTTATTTATTTTTTTTAGGAAATGACTGATATACATTTTCTTTGTATAAGTTAATGAAAATTAATTTTGTTTAATGATTTATTTTTTATATTACTTTCAGGTTAGCATCTCACTCAAGTTTTACAAAGAGCTGCAAGAACATGGAGCAGATGATGTGAGTGAACATACTTTCCTGACTTAAATATTTTGATTCTTGAATAATGGGAATAAGTTGGGTATTTTATGTCTATTCTTTTCAAGCAATTTGACCATGATTTTCTAAAATTACTGAAAAGTTGATGACATTGTGATTTCAACTTTCATGCTTTAAGAAAATGTGTATTTCAGTGGCAATTCATGGCCTTAAGAAAATAGAACAATTTGGTTTTCAACCTGATTTCCACTATTGAGGCATTGTTACTTGTTTCATTTCTTTTACTACTTTTTAAGATACATTGCTTACAAATCTCATTGATATGTGATTTCAATAGATTCTGTTTGTTTCTTTTCCAGCTCATCAAAAGGGAATATAGTAGTTTGTTGACAACCCCAGAGCCAAGTGAGTAGCTCTTTATCATGAATATCTTGTTTCTGGAATAATTTGATATAGTGTAGGATTAACAGTAAAGCTGTGTCATATTATTATGAAATTCGAATCCCTTTTTACCGCAAAGTAATGTGGGGAAGCCAAATCCATGCCTGTTTTGATGACATATAAACCACTGACCTATATAAATATACTTAGTGATAAATGTTTTATCGTTTATCCTGTTTTTAATTTGTTTGTTTTATGTATATTTATTTGTTTATAAACAATTAAACAGGATTTAAGTGTATTGGGTATAATTTTGATTTGTTTGAATTTAGTGAGATATTTTTAGTTATAATTTCTCTTTACGTAGGATCTAGGAGAAGAAATAATCTACTGTCCCCTAAAGGTGGAATGAGTTAGTATTAGATGATTGGAAAAATTCATGTCAAAGCCCTGTTTAATAATTTGATGCTTTTACGTTTTCCAGACTTCGATGTGTCGATTGTATTTGACTTGGAGAACATTCCAGACAACTGGCGGGAGATGGTGACCAAGGCCAGCTTGTTGAAGAGGAATTGCTTCGCCTCAGTCTTTGAGAGATATTTCCAGTTCACGGAAAACGGAGAGAAAGACCAGAAAGTTGCTGTCATCCACTACAGACAAGATGAGACCATGTAAGTTTTTAGATATAGAGCCACGATACTTTCGTTTCTATCAATTGTTTTATGTTTTGGGGTTTTTTTGGTTAAAGTTCAATTGTTTGTTTTTGTTAAGAAACAACAAAGAATTTTGATGGAACAATCTTTATTACAATATCAAATAGCACTGAAAGAAGGCATACGGTTTATAATTATAACATTCGTTAACCATAGATTGTGATTGTCTACTTGCTGTTTATAATGGAGTTCTCTAACATTCCAATAGTCTCATCGCATTGAGTTTCCTTCCGTTTTGTTTTCAGGAACCCAAATGAATGTTAAATTTCCAAGTTGGTGCAATTTAGTGCGCATTTCCCACCAATTGATTTCTGTCCTGTCTATAATCAGTTATTAAAGAACAATGGCGATGATTGGGAATTTTGAAATGACTTGTTCCCGGAAACTAGGAACTTCTACATCATCTTCAAAGGCTCAGTAGTTATTAGGTTGAGACTTTGGGAAAGACTACACATTTCCCTCTCTTGATTCAGGTGTCAATGGGTACTGGGCTAGGGGCGTTAAAAGATATTGTCTGTAAATTAGTATAATACGTCTAACAGGCAGCGCGTGCTGTATGCTCTCAAGAGAATTGAGGACTTGGAATGCCATGACCTGCTAGGGTAAATGATATAAATCTTTACTTTACGGGGATGCAGAGAGCAAACCCATCTGGTTGTGCTGACTTTGTGTCTAATGATAATATCATCCAACTCTTTCAGGTATGTAAGTGCTAAACCAGACAGAGTGACGGTCATCTTCAGCACCATTTTCAAAGATGATGACGACATCATCATTGGAAAAGTATTTATGTCGGTGAGTCAAAATGGGTCGATTTTGAGAGATGGGTAATTGGAGGACTTTGTATGAGATGATAATAATTATAGTGATAAGAAGAAGCATAGTAATAATGATGATGATAATAATAATAAGAATGTTAATAATAAGAATAAAAATGATGATAGTGATAATAATAATTCAATTGTATGAATGGTACTGTAAAACATAATTTGCCAAACTAGATTTATATATTGCGTATATACACTACGACAATTAAGTTTGGCTTAAATATTTGCCTTGAAACACTTACAACTCTGACAACCTCTGGTTTTAACAGACAAAGAGTTCCAAATATGAGAGGAAAGGCTTGATTTTTGGAATGTAGTTTTAGGCAGTTTAATTTCTAAGACAAGAGAATTGGTATGTCCCAGAATTTGGGCTGGGTTTTAGAAATTGATTTAGTATTCCAAGAACACATTTAAAAGTTAAAACTGGAACATGCTATGTGAAGATCAACTCTCTTTTGCATTGGCAACCAATAGGGATCCAAAATGAAACTTCCCTTCCAATTGATGTCGCATCAGCATTGGCCTTATGGGATGGCAGACTGTTGAGCATGCTAGTGTGTGGAAAGTGGAGGCATTTTCCTTTAAATCATTCAGATTCTCATTAATGTGTCAAGGATGTGACATTTGACTGTCACAGATGGGACATTTTTCCATCGCAGACCTAATATTATAAAGTCATCACTTGCAATTTTTCGTTGAGTACTTTTTGGATTGGATACTATGACTTCTCTTATAGAATTAATTAGTCGGAATGGACCCATTGCATTATTGAGTTAAATTGACATTACGCGGGTGCAATTGAATGCACACTTCCTGTCAAATGATCTTTGTTCTTTGTCTGCCTAGAATCAGCGATAAAACAATGACAGTGGTTACAACGCATTAAACACCAGCTGCGCCTTTTATGTATTAGCAATCTTTTAAGAGTCTATACCCCCACACGAAACCTTTGATTCACTGACGATAAGGATATTCTTATCAGATATTTAAAAACTCGCCACAAAATATTTTAAGAGCAATCATGATTTCTGCACCCCACTTCTGGAACTCCCTTCAGTACATATTACAGACCTGTAAATGTTCAGACAATTGTCTGATTTCAAACAATAAAATAATTGTCATTAGGACGTCCCCCAGTTACAAGACGTCTTTATTTATTCTCTACGTTGTTTAATTTTCCGCGAAGTGCCCGACGAATTTTCCGCTAAGGGCTCAGACGAATTTTCCGCGAAGCACTCTCCGCGAGACTTTTTTCTCTTTCCTGCGAAGTTGGCGATACAGTAGCCGGCTGCGTGGCATGCGCGGGACAAATTCATGCCACCCTCTCACTTTCTCGCAGTGTGTGGTGTTGGTATTTCGTTCCGTCTCTCTCCGCCTTTAGTGTTTGTTTACATTTTTCGGGAAGCAAAAATGATCCGACTTTGTCGGAAAGTAGTATTTATGAAGGACGGAAAATTGTTGGTCGGAAGGTTAAAATGCGAGAAATTAATTAACTAGATAATTTTGCGAACAGAAGTTTCTTACAACCGGAAGTAAGTCACAACTGGAAGTAAGAAGGCGCGACTCGACAAACTCTTTCACTTTCACAATCATGATAATATTTTAGCATCTAGACTAATACTAATATTATAATACTAATAAACGGCACCACGTTTTTTTGGTGAGTTTTTTTAATTGAAATTGTGTGTGGCATTGAAATTGAAAATCTAGATATATATTTAACGCAATGGACGTCTAGACTGCTATCAGTCCTAGGCTAGTCTACTTTTTATTTGCTTTTAAAAAAAGGTAATGCGTGAAACATGGCAGCAAAGGATCCTTTGAACTACTTTTTCAGTTTGCTGAAAAGTTCAGACAATTTTGAAATTGGTCTTTTACAGGTCTGTACAACGGATAAAATATTGTATGAGTTTTATAAATGTTAAGTCAAAATTATTTACTTCTTCAATCACTGACGCTGCCAGCTGTGGTGACGTAATATGACGGCTGTGTTACACGCAAGACAAGGGGAGGGACTTTTACCCAGTTCAAGTTTCGTTGTCCAGCGAGAAAACACAAGCGATCGTTAGCACCATCGACAGGTAGCTGGACTCATCTTTTTCACATGTAGGTGGCAAAATAAAGCGTTTAGATGAAAAAATATGAAACGAGTCGTTTTGAACGCGGAAAGAGACTTCTAGCTTCAGTCGAAGATGACGATAACAAAAAATAAATATTTTAGGGTATGAAAGTGAAAGGACATTGACAACTGTAATCTAATCATTATTGGAATTTCCGATAAAACCGTATCCGTTGGTCGATTTTGATTATGTTTGGTATCGTTTGAATTGTTTTCACGCATACTTTTCATTCAGCATATTTTTGTTTTTATCAAAATTGCAAGCCCAAAATAAGATTGTTTTATAAACGCGCTCCTGGCTTCGTAATGTATTCAGAGAGCCTCGCATTCGGTAAACGTCTATGACGTAATATGATGACATGCTCGTCTCAGTTACATACTTCAATTTCATTGCCTCTAATTCACGTCTGAGTGGCTAGAGCTAACAGACTTCAAAAGAAGTTGGCCTAACTTGTAGACAAAAAGGGGCTGGGTTTGGGTAGAAAGTAAACAATGCTCACAGCGTAGGAATGGACTTTGAAAACGATCCAAACCACGCTATCAGCGTACGAATGGACCCAATCAATTAACATACTCCTTTTCTGTCATGAAGATGGTACCTCCTGTGATACTTGTATCACTTATTGTCATCTCACAAGATCAAAGGATTTTTCTGATTTGTTTTGGTTTGTTGCTATTGGATTGTTTTTCATTGAGGTTTGGTTTTCTTTGTGTATAAGGGACTTGTCTGAGTATCAAGGAGAAAGTTCAGAACTTCCCTGATAAGAAGCTGGCCTAACATAGGAATGCTTCACACAAAATGTTATACTTTGGGAATGGAGTAATGTGGAGCGGAGGCTTCAGTTTTATAATTTGACATCTGTCAAATGAAAAGAATGTCCTTTTAAAAACCATCCTCTGTCAGATTTATTTATAGTCACTGACCGGTTATTCATTCTTTTTTCCGGACTTTGAAACAGACACTAACATTGCTGTTAAAAAAAATTAGTAATGACTGTCAGAAGTTGAAGCTACAAGTATGAAAAAATAGTATTTTTTATTATACAGTCTGCTCCACTCAATCACAACTCGTTAGTCATTTTAGATAGGGTGTTTCGATCCCTTAGAC
>JARFNW010142625.1:2500-10232 GCA_031763155.1 Dirona albolineata | reverse complement strand
CTCCCTATTTGATGTCAAAAATCCAACACACACAAACAGCATTGTACATGTATGTAAGGAATGAATAATAATAATTTAAACACCACCAGCCTAAAGTGACCTAGATTCTAAATATAACTACCAATGACTGCTGGTTTCAAATGACTTAGTCTTGTGTACGGCCGAAGAGACTGTGATGTCCGAGCACCCGTCAGAATCTGAGCTCGTATCCGATTCCGATTTCTGTAAAGAATAGAGAAAATATAGCAGGGTTGATACATTTTACCTACAATGAAATTCAAGACATTTTGAAAACTTTTTCCAAGGCCTAAAATACAACGTTCAAAACCTTTGTCATACTCGCTATCAAGAGCTAGCTCAACTGTTGACATAAACAAAAAAAAACATACATTGTTGAAAAAAATACAGACGGTTATAAAAAAAACTGTTGAAAATTATGATAATTATGTGGTAATACGAGAAATGCTAAAACAAAATAATGTAAAAGAAGCTGTTTTGCCGTTTTGAAAGAAAGATTAACATGGATATTAATTAACGCTAATAATCCAGAAAAGTATGTTAGTACTAAACTAAACAGAAATAGTGGAGTTAGCGTTCTGAGTAAAATAAATGGAGATGTTACCATTTCCATTAATGATAATCTCGAAAGGCTGGAGTTGGTGTTCTGGGTAAAATAAATGGAGATATTACTGTTGTTAATGACAATCCTCTTTAAAAGACAACTCACCCTAAACTTCCTGTCGGGAGAGTTGACTTTGTTCTTCATCTTCCTGACGGTATTCTCCCTGTCGGAGAGTCCGTCTGACACGCAGGTCGATTTGGACAGCTCTGCCTGCAGGTTTTCTGCACTGCCAGTCGACAGGAGACTGTTGTCACCATCAGCGCTGTCATCTCTGTCCAGCATGTCGTCCCTGGCACACGAGGCGTGGCTGACACTGTCCTCCTCGGAGAAGACGCCCTCCGAGCTGAGCGTTGAATACGACTGGCGACATCTGGCTCGTCTGGCCCTCTCATCCTCGTCATCGCTTACTTCTCCTTCCTCCGACCACGATTCTTCCGAGTGCTGGAAAGAAGAAAACAATCAATGTTGAGATAAATCTTACAAACAATCAAACGAAAAAAGAAAAAAAAAAACCCCAAAAAAATCTAAACTGTTTTTATTTATAATTGAAAGAGATACTGCAAGATAAGTTTGTATAAATAATTATACAATGCATTGCATAATACGGATACAAAAATTAATTCTCATATTGTAAACTTAAGAATAACATTATGAATGTTGAGACATTCGATCTAAATACTTGTTAGTTTTTATACACTTCAATTCTAAAAAGATTACGAATGGAGGCATGCGCGTTTAAAAAAATTCTACTAAAGCTCAACTACTCCAACGACCACCACCCCTCGTCATTTGAACATGAACAGACAACAAAGTTGTATTTGTAGAATAGGCAGGGAATTTCGAGAAAAGGAAAAAGTCAAGATGTCTTTTTTTATACTATTTCATATCCCCATACAAGAACTGATTCACAGACTTTGCATCATTTAGCCCATAGCAATTTGAAGCGTGATTCATAGTCCTTCTCAACTCCCAGAGGTTTTAAACAGGGTGCTCGTTCACACCTGAGCCGAATGAGGGTAAAATTGTGTCAGGACTCTTTCACAAGGACTCAACATTGCGAACGAGCCCTGTGGCCAAACCGCTCGGCCACAAAAGCCACATCTCACTAAAAATACATTAGAAAACGCTTCGTCCACAAACCTGGGTTTGTCTCAGAAATGATTTTGCTGCTCTCATTCTTGTATCTTTATCAGTATCATATACAAAAGTGATCATCCGAAAGTGGGCCAATACCAATAACATAGATATCTTATCTCAGCTTCCAGAAATCATTTCAAAATTCACAATGATTGACATTGTTTTGTTGCAGATACAAAATTGTAACCAAAAAAAATAAAATAAATAAAGGCACCAAGCAAGAGATGTGTGTGCACTAAATCACACCAAAGTAATGGCAATTCAATATTGGGTGCCCGGAAATTAAACGGATAGAAACTCAATGCAATGGGTTTAAGAAATTAACAAAAACAATTTGAGTTGTGAAAATACAGACACACACATAAACACACACCCAAAATGTAACTAATAAGATGAAAAGTAAAATTGAAAGCTTTAAAAATACTCACTCTCATCTTCCTGAACTGTCCTGGAGAACTATGATTATTAGCCTCTCTTTCACTCTTAGTGGCACTGGTACGCCTTCTAGGCTCCGCCTCTTCTCCTGATGGACAGCTGTCAGTGGTCATGTGGCCACGCCTCCCAGTACCCTGAAGGCTCCGCCTCTGGGCGGGACTGTTACGCCTTCTCCTGACGACTTCTTGGCAACTGCTGACCCTTTTGACCCCTGGCCTGGCATTGACTGCGGAAGGCGATTGGTTATTTGTGGATAAGTGGGAGGAGTTAGAGGGAGGTAAGGTTATCACACCGACACTGGTGTCAGAGTCTATGTTTGTTGTGGTTGAGGTAGTGGATGTGCTCCTCATGCTGCTTAGATGGTTCTCCTCCTGCTGTTGGATGTTGTAACAAGAGGATGGGTCCAGCGTGGTGGTGGTGGTGGTGGCGGCGGTGGTTGACAGGGAGTTGTGAACGACAAACGAATAGTAATTGTCATTCAAGTTTATATTATTGTGCCCCAGAAACCGTTTAGGGTTGGAGTGGGGTTGAGGATCGGCGGGAGATACCATCGGCGAGCCCGAACACGACCCGGACGCTGTCTCGACACGGGATGAGGATTCGGCGTCCGGGGATGATTTCTCACTCATGGTTTCTAACGGTTGCTGCTGGCGAGGACTGGGTAAGGGTGAAAGGTCACATGTGCTTTCGACGTCTGCGCTGATTAGAGACGAACGTTTGCTGCTACACGTGGCGTCGCTGCATCCTCCGTCGCAACCAAAACAAACATCGTTGAAGTTTTTCTCGTCACTTTTAGTACTGTCGTTCCGAGGTAAAGCAGACTGTAGTGTTCTCGACGTAGTCAACGTCGGGGAGAGGATAGTGGATGTGGCGCAGGTAGAGGCGGGGTGATTAACCGTGGTCGAGGTGGCGTTTGTGTTAATGATGAAGGATGAGGTGGTGGAATTTGAATAAGTCGAGGATGAGTTGACACAATGATCCCTGTGGATTTGATTCGGTGAATAAGGGGGAGAGGATTTTTCTAGAATATGGCACAATTTGTCTTCTTCAAGACTTCGGCTTGTCTCTGAATACTCGTCGTCCTGAGGACTGTGTTGGTAATAGTCTCTGACATATTTGTCACCCGTTCCTAAGAATTTCAGGCTGCCGGTTTTGAGGTGAGGTGAGTGAGGCTGGGGATTAGGGTCAAAGTTGGATAGTCCGGTGGATGTCAGTAGATCGGGTGTGGACTCGCCGCGGAAAGCCTCGCGGGAGGGTGATTTGGCGGGAGAGTTGGCATCCCGCATGGAGCCGCGACTGTTGTTACGACGGTGCCGAGACTTGCGAGCTCTCATGCGTGTAGGGGAAGGAAGGACCATCTCTGAGCTGGTGGTCATGCTGCCCTCTGTGTTTTTCATGGAATCGGGACTGGGGAGGGTGGAAGAAAAGATGGGAAACACATTAATACTACACAGATTATGTTTGCAAAGAAAACAATGCATAAAAACAGACATTCAATGAAAACAATGCACATTAACACTGCTCACTTTGGAACGAGTTTTAAAGACAAATAGAAAGATAAAACTTTTACTATGTGATTATGCACATTAATTATATGAATATGTATAAAAAAATTAAGGTCTGCAGTTATAAGAATGTGTTTAGGCAGAGCATGCTTTAACACAATGTGCATTGATCCTTGTACTATTGTATATAATATGTTAAGAATAAATTTAATTTGTTGTGAACTTCCAGACATGAAAATTGCTGAATTACAACATTATATTTAAGCTACAAAGCATGCCCTGATCTACAATCAAACTTACGTGGTGACTTCAGAGCCAGACCGGATAGTCCGTTTTTTCCCAAGCCGGTCCAGTTTTTCCTGGGCCTTGATGATAGGACGTACGATACTCTTCCTCCTCTTGTTGTACAGGGTTAGCTGCTGCTCTCGTCTGAAAAGGGGAAAGAATTCAATATACAGTCAAATCCTCTCTCCATAAGAAGTCATTCCCAGTGGCCGCCTACTTTCTACTCATAGCGAACTGTTATTCTAAACATTTAAGTTTAAGTCACTTTGTCAAGTGACATGTTCTTTACACTATCTTTCTTTCTTCATCAAAAACATGTTTTGGGGGGTTTTTTTTTACAATATTTTTCTTATTTGCATTTTCAGTAATTAAATATTGTTATATTATCACATGCATTTAAAAAATAAAAAAGCGTAAATCATTTTTTAAAATAAATAAAAACTATGGGAGATGTCGGTATCAGGTTTCTTTACATTGTATATTCAAATAATTGCCCTTACCAGAGCTTGCAGAGATTACGAAACTGTTACCAATCTGGAGACTTACTTGATGAGTTCACGCTCTCTTTTCTCCAGCTGCAGCATGCAAGCTGTGAGTTCCATGTACAAGTTGTTGGCTCTTTCCAGCTTTCGCTCGTAGTGTTCTCTCACATCTTGAGCATGTCTGGAAGAAGGGATGGCCGTGATAAAAAAATAAAAATAAAACATACGTTTCTTTAAAAGTGAAGATTGAGTGATAGTTTTCACTCACAAGCAACAATCATACTTATTCATTGCAGAAATACTTATATATTTATACATTTTGATGGTCATATAATGAAAGTGGAAATAAAAATAAACACTCCATTTCAAAAATGTGAAGAAAGGTCTGCTTCATAGGAAGATGTCCTTCAAAATGCTGAAAGGAAGTGTCACTGAATCAGTGTGAAGACAAATATTTTTGATTCTCCCACAAATAAATATGATCCTAAAAATTGCAAGAAAGACAAGTTTTAACTATCTCACTTGAACATTTCCTACAAGAACATTGTCTTTAACCAAGTGATCACCTTCTTAATGCGTCTAAAATTTCTTTATCATTTACTTGTTAATTCTTGTTGAAGCAATTTCATCTTCATAAATTTACCTGAGTTCCTCCTTCCTCCGTTTGATCATCTCCTCTTCCAGCTGGGGCAGGTGAGATCCCTGTGCCTTCATCTTCTGGAAGGTTTCACGGATTTCCTTGCGCCATGTAATCTAGGTATGGAGAGGAAGATGAAATCTCACATTCATAAAACGACTGCAGCACTGTTGTATATATTTTCATAGAAATGTTTCATCCAGGTAGATTCAGCTGGGCATCATAATAAGAACAAAAAATACAGAACACTGTACAGATCTAGAGAGACTTTAACTTGGCAGAAGATATATACTAAGTTAATTCAAGGGACATATTAATATTATCTAGTTTATTTTTTTCCATGAACTTGACCTTGCTATAACGATGGCGTGTGTTCCTTAATTCTGTAAATTCCTATTTCAACGTTAAATTGTCACAACATTTCCAAAAATAGAAGATTTGGGAATATCAAACTAACTGCTTACCCTTAAAGTTCTATCTGCCTTGTCATTGCGTTATAAACATTGGTGCAAATTTGCAAAGATCGGAGTCCTCTCCAGAGATAAAAATAAATTAATATTTATTAGACAACATTCATTAATTTTCCTTCCTTCTTTCATTCTCATCTCCTGTTCATACTTTTTGGTGTCAGAAGCTTATCAATATTTAAAAACTGGTCAAGTCCTGCTCCATGGACCTTACAGCTAGAAATGGCTAGATTCCCACCTCTAAATAATACCCACAAACTCACTTGTGATTCCGAGAAAGCTTCCCGTGAGTAGATGAGTAATTCAGGAGAGGCAATCTCCAGGTGCATCAAAATTTGACGATATGACGGTCGGTTACGAGGTTTGGCACTCCTTTTGAAACAAACAAAAAATAAAATAATGATAAAACTTTATAAATAAAAATGTCACATTTGTATCCCAAAAACATCATAACAGAATTAATCAAATATGAAAGAAAAATATCAACAGCATAGTAAACTGATCCCTTGCTTCTCTAAAAAATAATTATCCAGTTTTGCGAACAGTGCTTAGCCATGTGAAGTGTTTTGTCAAGTTACCCACAATCAAATAACAGCGGTATGCTTACACTTACAGACACAAGTCGCTGTTTTCCACACTATATGCATATTATAATAAATATGTAAACGTACCAGCACTGTTTCATCAGCAGCTTGAAACCCGCCGGACACGTAACGGGGGCTGGCAATTGCAGGCTGTTAGAGCCCACACCCCAGATAATGGCCGATGAATCCACATCTCGGTAGGGAACTTCTCCTGTTAGGAGTTCCCACAGCACGACTCCATAGGACCTGGGACAAATAAAAATAATATGGTAAATAAAGGGGTCATGTCATAGCAAGATAAAATTCTTTATGAAAGAGGCATTGTTACGATTTGTGTATTCCTACTTATATTGTAGATCATTAAGATTCCACCCTCGCTTTTGTCCAAAAGATAAAAGCATTAAAGTAAAAAATATATTGCGACAGACCAGTCTAAATGAATCAAAGTTGGAATTTTGGCATGTCAAATTATTGGTGTCTTTCCTTTTCATCCATTGAGTGGTGATTAAAACTGTAATTATGTGCTGATATATTATATTGACGTTTCAAAATAACCTGGATGCCAATGTTCAACTTGGCCATTGAAAAAGAAGTTGGTTTTTTTTTTTACTGGGATGTAATTCAAGAAATATGGACATTCGATTGATTTGGTCTCGTGGCGAGACAAATATGAGTTTTTTTTACTATTGACAAATAAACACTTATCAAGTCCTAATAGGATGGCAAAAGCACTCACCAAATGTCGACCTTTTCATTGCACATCTCATTCCGGATGACTTCTGGTGCCATCCAGGCCACTGTGCCAGCAAAAGACATCTTGGTGCTCTTCTCGTTCCACTCTCGGCTGGTGCCAAAGTCAGAGATCTTCACAATGTCATTTGAGGCCACCAAAACACTGGTTGTGAGGAATAAACAAGTCAACAAAATATTACATACAATGTCTTATTAACTTTAATGCAATACATCATATACATTTTTTTTAATGGTCGAGTAGTCAGGTAGGCTACTGGGCTTGAGATCATGTGGTCCTGAGTTTGAATCCTGGAAATGCTAGGTCCAACACTGAGTCCTTGGGAAAGACTCTTTACACAATGTTTCTCACTTGACTGGCTACAAGCAGTGAACGATACGGTCAGAGTGCTAGTAGTGATGCATCTAATGTATGCTCCTTGGGTAGCTGAGAACAGCTTTGACTGACACTGACTTCTAAATAAGGGGATAAATCAAGTAAAACCTGTGAGCCTATATTTCATGGGGATACAGAGTATATTACCTATCTTTAACTTATATATAAAATTATACATTATACACACAACTTACTTTGGTGATTTTAAATCCCTGTGTATGATTTTGTGTGAGTGTAGGTAGTTCATGCCGCTAGCAATTTGCTTGGCCCAGTCCAGCACAAGGGTGGGAGGTATTTCCTTGCCATCTCTCAAGACCTCGTAAAGCTGGCCATAAGGGCAATACTCCATGATGATGCAGTAGCAAGGAGCCTGCGTGCATACACCCCTGGTAAAATGACACAATGAAAGATAAATTAATGATACTGGCTATGGCTGTACACTCGCACACACA
>JARFNW010142624.1:0-19642 GCA_031763155.1 Dirona albolineata | reverse complement strand
AGAGAGAGAGAGAGAGAGAGAGAGAGAGAGAGAGAGAGAGAGAGAGAGAGAGAGAGAGAGAGAGAGAGAGAGTCTCAGAGTATACTCTACCATGTACTCGATTATCTTTAGTGTGGTTGTATTTGTACTCAATCAGTTTTGGCTTTGGATTCGAACAAATTAATATTGGACTGCGCGTCATTGTTTAAGCCCAAAAGCGAAACTTCTTTTTTTTTCAAAAATCGAAACCCATTTTTCCTTGTAATCTATTGACGCCTTGCAAGAATCACATAGGGCGCAAACCTTTTACATTAGTCAACCTGTCTTTGTTGAATCTTAATGTCGAGTTTTTTTTAAAGTTGAAAATACTGGTGATTGTGCAGCTTCGTGTTTGGAACGATGAACAATAAATGAAAATGATATTTCGGGTTTCCCATTTTTCAATAGGTAGCACAGACTCAAACAATCAACATAGAATGACAACAAGAGACGCTTCTTAAATGTACCAAAGCCCCCAGAGCTTGTTATTGTTGAATTGTGGTGCTATATAAATGTGTATTATTATTATAATGGCCAACTTAGAGATAACGGTTGGGGGGAGGGGGGGGGGGCGCAAACCCAAAGAACAAAACTTGAAAAAACAAAGAAAAAACCCATAACAAAAACAACAAAATTTGAACTCCCACAGACTCACACACACATTAGAAAAAAACAAACGAATTACCATGGGGGGTGGGGTGGGGGTAATGAAAAGGGAGGTACTGCCTCTGCTGTCCTTACTCACTCTTTTCATACATCACAGGAGGAGAAGGGAACATGGAATCGCCGCAAAGTCAACATAAGTCCTACTCTGTTTCACTAGAAATGCATCATATGATTGTAAATATGCAACCTGAAATGTGAAACGGATGACTAAGCAATGCTATTGAAATAATTTACCCTTGTGCTATATAACAATCGATGATGAAAACAACTTTGAACTGTCGGCTTTTTAACATCACACAATAGCATACCGTGTTTACGGTTTCATGACAGCGCCATCTAGTGATTGTTTACTACTGACAACGACGTCGTGAAATTGATTGGCTCATTCGAACAACCCACCAGCGCTGAATGAAAATAGTTGGAAGTGGGCTGTGAAAAAACACAATTTCTACAAACAAAGATATTTTTTTGGCGTCTCCGTGAAGACCTTGATTTGTGGGTAAAGTATGTTGACAATATTGATCTTACTCATTTTATTACAATGTCACATAAGACTTAGACTTGCAAGATTCTTTTGTAAATCTAATAAAAGTAAAAGACCGACGAAGATGGGGGGTATGCATGCATGCCCTGCCCTCATACGCATGGTGGGAGCTCGTTTTTCTCCTATCTCTTCTCACACCCCTTTTCTTTTACTTGCCTCATACGATTCGCAAGAAATTCTACCAATCTTTACTTTATTTTGAGTATTATTCGCTGCTTTTTTGTTTTAGATGTAGATTCATCTTTATCTTATATTTATATTATTATTATATTCCATTCAAATTCAAGGCCAAGGATTAGGAATAGGAATTAGATAGTAGGAAGGACGAGAATTTTATGCTCAGTTAAAAAATGTTGTTATTACTAGATGACTAGACTAGACAAGATATTACTATTACAAATTTAAATTATAAATATTCAGGTATGCTGACTAGACTAGATAAAGATAGCCTAGTATTTATGAGTATGAGAGGAGAGAGATCAAGAAGAAAGTCTAGGCCTAGGACTAGGGGATTAAAATTTAAAAATTAACATCTTAGTCTTAATTAGTCTTTGTTGTACTCTTGACTCTTCTACTCTTAGTCTTAGTAAGTTGACTCTACTTTAGCCTTAGTCTAAGGCTTAGACAGTAGTAGTAGTAGTAGTAGATAGACAGTCTTGGGCTGGGATTTGTCTCAAAGTAAAGTAGTCTAAGTCTCTAAGTATTTAATTATAAAAATAAGAGTATATAATTATAATAATATAATATAAATAAATTTAAATATAAAATATATAATAATAGACGTCTATATATTAATCTACTAGTAGTAGTAGACTAGACAAGTTTATTATAGTTCTTGTACTTGTACTTACACAACTTCTTAATTACTTACTTTACACTTACTTCTTGTACTACCTACAACTACTCAAGTAAGTAATTAAGTACAAGAACTATATAATAAACTTGTCTAGTCTAGATGAATATATTTTATATTATTATATTTATTATGAATAATAAAGTATTAAAGTTTAAAGACATATAAAAAAAGTTCAGGAAGTAGTAGCATTGTCATTGTCACTAATAATTAGTAATAATATTAATATATGTCATTGATCAATGATATTATTATTAATTATTATCTAGACTATTAATACTATTATTATTATTAAGTATTAATTATTTATAATAAAATAGTTCTTGTTTTAAATGATATAATTATAATAATACTGATGACCTCAGCTCTTGCTTTTAAATTTAAATTTATTGAATTTGAATTCTAACTTTGAGTGAGGCACAGCACACACTTATTATTGGCACCTTGACTTTGCCCACATTCTTATGAGTTCCAAGTTTAAGCTTAAAAGTAAAAGTCGTCAATTTCTTACACAATTATTTTTTTTGTAACACGAAAATAAAAGCGATCTAGAACTCTAAAAACATTGATATAGTAAAAAAGAGAGTGTTTGAGTTTGACCTCGTCTGACATGCAATTATTTTATTGTAATAAATTAGTTAGCTTTATTCCCACATCATTTTTTTCTTTAGACTTAAAAATTTATAAATAAAAATAGGCTTCTGTCTATGATGAGTGTGTGGTGTGCAGTTGATTGTCTATTTTTTTATGTCTTTTATTTTTGTCCTTTTTTGTGTTTTTGTTACACACTGCAAAGATCTTGAGAGGATCAAATGTCCCTTTTTTTAAACAAAGACAAAGAAAGCTCTTTCTCCTTTGATATTTTTAGCAGTTCTGTAAGCGCTAGTTGATTTAGAACTTCCAGAGAAGCAATTCTTGAAAAATGAATGTGAAAAGGGCAATTCTCAAAAGTTCCCGTGCTGTTTGTTTTTAGATTGATTTTTATCCCTCTATATATTATATTTTTTATTAAAATGAATTCTCATTCTCACTTTAAATAACAACTTTTTTTCTAATTGTTTTATGACAGAATATATACATTTGGATTTGAAAGAAAGCAGGCGTGATGATGAGTACTGATAGAGAAAGAATGGACGAATACACCAAAGTGGAGAAAATTGGTGAAGGTAAGGCTACGGACTATGTTAAATCTTTGAAAATGCGCCAATTTAGAAACTGATGCTGTAAAATGTTCACAATTTTTTTTACATAGATTGATGGATTTTGTGATGATATAGTAACAGATTCGTAGGGGCTGCATGAAGTGTCATTCAAACATTTCAGTCCTTACTTTTTTAACTCACATCGTGTTTTAAGGGTATAATGTGTTATTTGTATTTACTTTTCCTCATAAACAATGGGATGATATAATAAGATTATAATGAAATTGTATTTTCATTTTGTCTCGTTTCTGATTTTTCCATTTTTTTGGGTGATTCAAATACCTCTTTCTGTTTTCTATTGTGCTCGCAATTTTCGGAATATAATATAATGTTCTTATTTATTGATGATTGCCCTTCTTCAAGTCTGCATTTAAAAAAAATCTTATCTTCACAGGCACATATGGGGTTGTGTATAAAGGACGTCACATAAAGACGAATCGGCTAGTTGCATTGAAAAAGATTCGCTTGGAGTCGGAGGAGGAAGGTGTTCCATCCACAGCAATCAGAGAAATCTCCCTTTTGAAAGAACTCAATCATCCAAATATTGTTGCGTAAGTGTTTTTATTTAGTTATTACAGTACTCTTTTTGTATAATTTGTGAATAAAAAATATTTGAATTCGTAAAATATTTTGCTGTTTTTTTGCTGATGCTTTCAGATACCTTTTGTCTCGGAAGTGCTTTTGCACACCTTCATTATTTATTCACTGAGCTGGCAGTAATGGTATTGGCCCACGGGTAACAATGGAGTACATGAACTGATCCTGATTCAATCTGATATCAAATTTGTTTATGTCAGACAAAGGGCTTGTTCGTCTCCATCAGCCTTTTTACACTCGGCTAAAGACATTTGTGCTGATTAGTCAGCATGGAAATATCTGCAGCACCTTTCACGTTCGTCGTTATTTTTATTTAGAGATTATAATGAATTGCTGTATTATTATCTTGAGAATATAATCTTAACCATTCTTTCCTTCAGGCTTGAGGATGTTCTTATGCAAGAAGGCAAGCTGTACCTTGTGTTTGAGTTTCTGTCTATGGATTTGAAAAAATACTTGGATAGTATTCCCCAAGGCCAGTTCATGGATGCTCAACTTGTGAAGGTAACATATATTACGAATCAGAAAGTTATGAAACCATTCAGATTCATTCTAGAGGGGTGGGATTTTTCGCAGTAGGTAAGGTAAAGATGAGTGAAATAGTCTTAATGTACAGACTCACAGACTTTACATCATTTATCCCTCATCTGGCCATGGCATTCAATTATAATCAATGATAATCCCATCTAAACTCCCTGGGGAGCATACAGTAGAGCAATTCACTAGGCTGATCGTACTGACAATATCTTTCTCTGCCCGCAGATGGATATTCAATCATATTCATTCACACCTGAGTCGAGTACGGGAAAATGTGTAAAAAGCATTTCCCTTGGTAGCACTGCCAGGACTCGATTCCAGGGTCTCGAGGCAGGCAGTCTAAATTCTCAGCCACCAATGGCACAAAAAAATGACAAAAAATCAATGTATTTACTGGTGACTCCTACTCTTACTTCGTTCAACATTTCAATCTCTTACATTTTCATTATGCCTTTGTGAGTTTATAAATTTTTGTTCCTTTTATCTTTTTTGCAGAGTTACTTGTACCAAATAGTTGAAGGAATCTTATTTTGTCACAAACGACGGGTGCTTCACAGGGACTTGAAACCACAAAATCTGCTCATCAATGATAGCGGGGTTATCAAGCTGGCTGACTTTGGGTTGGCAAGGGCTTTTGGTATTCCTGTGAGAATATACACACATGAGGTAAGTGGTGTCATTTTTGACTGGCTTTTGCAACATTTAATTCAGTCGAAGATTGTTTTTTACTCTTCTACCTTTCTTTTTTAAATTAACTAGCTTTTTGATGAAACACCGAGAAATGCAAGCATTTAATTGAAAATCATATTTTAATTGATGCAAATATTTTAAATCTTATCTAGTTATTTTGAATTCAATTGATAAACATATTATTATAGATTCAAATTGAAGTAAATACCTGTTCTTGCAACATCATAAATGAGTTTTTCTTTTTCCTGAACAGGTGGTGACTTTGTGGTATCGAGCACCAGAAATTTTGCTTGGGTCTCAGAGATACTCAGTTCCAGCAGACATCTGGAGTATTGGTTGTATTTTTGCAGAGATGGTGACAAAACGCCCACTTTTCCATGGAGATTCAGAAATTGATCAGTTGTTCAGGATATTCCGGTAAGATTGTTTAACCTGTCTCTGTCATTTGGTGTTAAAATATAAATGGTTTTGTTTTTCCTTTTCAATATGCTTAACTGGCTCATTGGGACCCAAAAATAGTTGGTTTTTGTGAGTTTGTTGTGTATTTTGTATTATTTTTTTAGAAATGAGAAATTTATAAAATAGTAACTAATAACAGTAAAATGTGCGCAGGTAACAAGGGTAACAGCAATTTTTTTATTGGTGAAATCTATGAAACCTCATATATAACAAATATTGTCCACTGCTGTTGTTTGGACACGGTGGACTCATCACGCTCGACTTGCCATGCGTTAGGACTCAACATCAGCTGCACTGCCAGGTTTCGAACCTGTGTTATTCCGGTCTATCCTCGGAATAGACCCTAAAGACAAATTCACCCGTAGGATGAATAAGGGGAATTTATTTAATTTATTTATTATTCCAAAATAATGTCAGCATTAATCAACTTCAATTGAATCTATTTCAGAACAATGACTACGCCGACAGAAGAGACATGGCCAGGAGTGACCCAGTTGCCAGATTTCAAACCCACGTTTCCCAATTGGAAAACAAACCAATTGGCCTCTTGTGTCAAGTTATTGGATCCCTTGGGTGTCGATGTATTGCAGGTAATTAGAACAGTCTGACCTGATTATAAGTGACAAATCTGTTTTTCTTTTAAAATGAAACCTGAATTGTAATACAAAATTAAGATGAATAATTTCATGCTTTATCAGGGATTTATTTTGTTTTTAAAATATATGTATTCCTGCATTTCTGATGAATTGCTAATGCTCTGATTCAACATTGACGAAATCTGTGACAAGTTGCAACTTAATTATCTTAATTTACATTTATTATTAATCACTCTCTATCACTGCAGGTCTGACAGAAAATGAACCAACTGCTTTCAGACTCATAATATCTTTACAATTCCTTCTTTGTTGCTTACAGTACTGATACGATGGTTGAAAATCACCCCCTTTTTTTTTCCCATTCATATCTACTTGGGTTTATTGTTTTTATGGAATTTTTTTAGTTATGATCAATCATAAATAAGATTGCTGTCATTTCGATTGTTACTTATACTCCAACTTTAATCAACTTTGCTTCCCCTCCCACCCCCTATTTATTTTTTGTTCAACAGGAAATGTTGATATACGACCCAGCACAAAGGGCTTCTGCAAAGGTCATCTTGAATCATCCATATTTCAGTGACCTTGACAAATCAAATCTACCAGCACGTAATTTCATTCCTTTAGAGTTACAGTAATTCTTCGCATCGTCATCCTGTGGTCTCAAGGCTGTGTCAACCCATGGTTTCTCCTATTTGAATTATGCTATACTATTCAGCCAATGGACCCATCTCAGGTCATAAACGAGATCTAGTGTATATACATACTCATATCCTGAACCATCCTCTTTTTCTGAATGACTAAAAGGGGAAATTCATCATTTTCTGTATTTAACGTGTACAATTGTCTCAAGACTGCTTGAAAAGGAATTAAATTGCACTCGACTGTCGCACCTAAATGGTTAATCATTGCAACACATTCAAGTTGTGGTTGTAGATGTCTTGTTGTAAAGACACACTGTGTGAAATTATAAGAAAATTGTACCGTACACTGAAACTTAAACTAACGACAGCACTTTGAATGCAAATTTGACAGGAAGATGATTTGAAACAAAAATTTCTGTTACATGGATTACTCAGTAGATATGAGATGGGGTTTTCTAATTTCTGTGAGTCTTCGCAATGACTGGTCCTATTATTATTTTTGATGATGTACATAGATGTGTTGCGTTTGAATGATGTACATAATGTTTTGTGTAAACGGTAGATTTTCTTTCTCTACAAAAAATAACTTAAGATATCAAAGTAATAGCAATGATTGTCGGGGTAAAATATTTTGGTTCGGTGCTGAAGTACAAGGAATGGGAAAGAGGTGGAAATGCAGTATTCTAAACACTGTCTTTGAGACAGTATGGAGTTTGATAACGCTTCACATCTTTCCTCTCGGCTGTTACTGTTATGTCTATGATGTGTGTCCTTTACTATGTGGGTAAGCAGATCTTGCAGTTTCTGCTTTACTTCAATGGACTTACTCAACCCAGGTGTTAAAATGGATACTAACTCATGACCCCCATTGTAATTGCATGATATCATGCAATACAGACAACAGAAGGCAGACACGCTGTCTTTGAGCTGATCCACCACCGTTAGATTAATAATCGCTGTAGCTTAGAAGCGATGGGTGCCATTGCAGAGGCATGGTTCAATCCCTGCTTTTGGCCCAAAAAAATTATTGTTTGATTATATCTCTTTCTGGCACTGCAATGTTTTCATGCCATTGTGACGTCCAAGACGTTGCCCTATGCCCCCTAGTTTGGATATATGTATTATTTGTTTGATCCTAAAACCAAAATGTGTTCAACTTTGTAAGAATGCATCATTTTCATTCATTGCATTACATTCATATTCATAGTCATTTTATTATTCATTTCTTTTTTTTCTTTCTTTTTAAAAAATCAGTCTGTTGAAATGTTTTGATTAGATATATCTAAGTCTCGAATGTTGTCCAGTGTCACTGTGTTTTATTTATATCTGTATAAATATTTACTTAATTTTGCAATTTTGTTTTTGTGTTTCTGAATAATAGTCAATGCCGAAAATGTACTTTAATCTGTGAAATGTTTCAATATTCCCACAAATTATTAAAGTTAAATGGATCCTGTTATGGTAACAGGTCAATGTTCATAGTATAAATATTTGTTTTGAGTTTCCTTTATTAAGTTAATTTTGTTTTGAAACAAGCCAGGCTTTAGGATGACCCATAACTGCAATCAATTTTACAAAGTACCCAGCTTCAGGCAGAGAAAGATATTGTCATTTTCAGTATGCTAGTATGATGCATCCTAACAACAGGCTGATTATATGCTCTTCATGATGGAGTAGAGAAGGAAAGAACAGAGACTCAAGACTTGTCCATTTCAAACTTTTTCTCATTATCGCGACACAAGTTTCAGGAAAGCAAAAGACGCACTTTATCAATGAAAATAACCAAATCTCTTATTTGTTATGCTACTATGAAACGGATAGAAAAGATCAAATTTAAAAGGAACCTACTGTTTTAGAAAAAACTGATACAATCTTCTTAATATTATGATTGTCATGTCATTGCAAAATGGCAATAGTAATAGTATAGGTTTTGTGGTCTGAGGTAATTATTGATATGTGTCTGACCACCAATTCCAAAAAGGAATATACTGGCCCTCGTTGACTCCAGGGAGAGAAAATGTCTTTACCCTGCAAAATCAACACTCACACTCACAATCAATTGGCTGGTATAGTTTTATAATAAATTTGTTTTAAGCATACAGACATGTTTGTTATATTATCTGTTCCCTTTAAATCCAGGTTAAGTGCAAGTCCCCACTTATATAGTACACATGGCCTGACAGTGACACAGAGCTGGAAAATCTATGGATCAAGATTTTTAAGGCAAGCAGGGGGTCAGCTCACATACATTTAAACATACATCATGCATATTATTCAATAATCACTGAATGGAATCAAGACCAATAGTACATCTCTGAGAAATATCTTTTATTGCAAAAAATAGGGTAGTCATAATCTCATTGGTTGCACCTAATGACGGTTTATCAAGCAAACGAGCTAACACATTTATATATTATATCAAAGAATTTGTTTTTAAAAGACACCAATAGCAGTCGTAATTGTAGCAAAGGTTTCATTTCATACAAAACAAAATGTTCTCACTAGAATATTATTTCATGAAATAAAAGAATTGTGAAAAAATATATTTTGTGTAAAGCTATGAGGGCGATGATGATCTTTCAAATGATTCATTGTGATATCCCAGTAACTTCATTTCAACACACATGAAACTTATTAACTGAAAAGCCAAACATGATTTTCAATTAACATAACATTCATGCAACTTTAGGCGAAAAAATGTCATTTGATATGATGACTAACTCATACTAGTATTATGTTTGACTTTCCCCATTGTCCACATCTGGACTTGATGAGGTCACTTGCTGTGGTAAAGGAATGGTTGTAAATCTTTCAGATTTTATCTGATTTCACTCAGACTTATCTTTTTCATAATTTATGGCAAGCTATGTTTTCAGGCTTACAACTACAAGCTGTCTTTGGTCTTGCTGATGTTTTCAGATTTTATTTTCGTTTGCCATTTACACCCCTGTAAAGATAAGAGGGTGAGTGAGGGTGACCAGCCAATGGTGCTTGTGTGCATGATATGTATAAAATCGATGCAGAGTCTCTCTCGCCATGCCTTATGTGATTAGTGGTATTAGTCTTCGTTGACATTTGAGTTTACTTCCTTCCAGCCTTGAGGCAATGATGCATCCGTCCAATCACCTGCTAAGGCATGGTGGTCTAATCCACATTCATGAATGAAAATTGAAACGCTGGATTCGGATTCAGACTTGTGATCTTTGATTTGATAGTTTGAATCGTGGCAGTCAGTACTACTGATGTTAGTAGGTAGTGTTGCTTGGTGTTCACGCCTCTAACCCAAGTGTTTCTCTTTCAACCACTGTGTGAAAACAACAGCCTGGTGGGCTATTGTGTAGCCCCCTGGCATTGACGTTGCATGACAGTGCAGGATTATATGATCCACTACTGGTGTTGAGTCCTTGGGAAATATGCATTATAATTATACACCTTTTTTCCTAATTTGACTCTGGTATGAATGGGTATCCAGCTACAGGCAAAGAAAGTCATGTCACATGTCAAAGCCAATAAGTTAGTATGATGCACCTAACAGTGACAGGCTACTCTAATTGTAAGCTCCCCATGGAGTATATTGGACACTACACGGAAATATATGAACCCATCTTGTCAATGTCATTTATGAAAATTACAGCAAATTGAATTTTCGGGTGAAGGGTTTTGCAAAGGTGATTTAACTAACGCATGTTCTGATAGCGAGACAAAATCTGTTTAATTTCTCATAATAATAAGAAGAATTGTAATAATAAATAGCATATATATTGCTCTACAAATTCCACATGTAAAATCAAATATAAAAAGAGCTAATAATAATGAGCGACAAATGAAAGATAAGAAAAACAAAATCAAATGCCCCTAATGGAATGACCACAAATACAAACTTTAAAGCAATAATAATACAGTTATGTCATTGTCATAAACATGTAAAATATGTGAGATTCAGCATCATGATTCATGCCATTACAAACTAGTATCCTACAACAAACAGTAATATTTACAATCTAAAAACATCTGTTGCACAATTCCACATAATAATTTCTTTCTTTTACAATTAAAGTTTCAATGCAATCCATTTATAATGTATGTTATCAAGTACAAAGAGAAATTTTTAAATTCCCATTTATTTATTTTTTGCCTGTTTAAAAAAAATAAAAACAGTCTCACTTAGCACACAAACATAATATTTCATTATACTGATGACGGAACGACACTTTAGATAATTGAGTACTTTGGCTCACAGTCACAATTTACGCTTTTAAAAATAAATAAAAAAATCCAAGGAACACTGGCATCTTTCATTTGTGTATTTGTACGATGTTGTGTATCCTCATCACATTGAGGTTGATTCCAAGTTAAGAGGAGAGATTGGAAGCGATTGAGAGAGAGGGGTATCATAAATAATTGGCAGTGATAGATAGCATATATAGCGCATATTCACGATCATTATCATGCACTGAGCTACAGGCAAATATGCTACTGTAAGCGCTTAGAGCATGGTGATGATTAAGCACTATATAAACGCACATTTTGAATACTAAGCGCTTTACAATAGCACATTGGAACACTCAACTCTTAATACGCCACACGCGGCCTGCAAGGCGCGAATACCATTTTTTGACAAGGACAATGCTGTTAATAACCAAGAGACCACAAGCAGAGCAAGCGGAGACGGCATCAGTTTCACCTTCATTTTGGTAATAATAAGAACTTGGGTATATAAGCTTTCGGGTATATCTATGTATCCGATTTCTCGTATCTGAATCTGAGTCTTTATAAATGGATCACACTTTACATCATTCAACTACCCTGTCATCATGAAAACTAGAAACAGAACGAAGGCAAACATTTGACATGTCTCCTAAATAATAAAACCAGTGAGGCAAAATAATATTTTGATGACATGGATCCAGTTTTTACGGTGCTGAAATCGATACAAATAATGTCATAAAATTTAATTTTTTTCTTTCCTGGTCTAGAAAGGACGACAAACCGAAAACTTTAAAATACGAGACACGATGAGGTGGAATTTGATTTTATGTTTGTTAAAATGAATCAATTATTAATAGCTAACGTTTCTTAATTGTGTCACAGAACTAATAATACAACCAGTGTAGTAAAAATTTATTTCCGTGACATTTCTCCTAAATAATCAAGGGAGTTTTTTTGGTTTTTTTTTGTCTAATTCATATTCTATTCAACAGTTCAAACTTGTATCTTAAAGTTATTATTTACAAAATTCATGGACGATAAATCCATTATTGCTGCTGAAGATTGTCCTTATTAAATACAGAGGATGATAATCAGACAGACAGATAGAGATACATTTTATCAATCCACAAAAAAAACAACCTTTTTTTTCACATTCTCTTTAAATAAACATCACATTTTTACAATATTGCGACACACACACACTGTCACACACACCTACACTCCCACACATAGTCAAGCCAACCATATACATGAACACAATTAATATTCTAGAGACATTATTTGTTACTAATTCATTTATCAAATCTTCAACTCAAAAGTTACGTACCGCTGAAGTGAATGTAAAAAAAAAAGATTTTCTGAATCCTTCTTTTGATGCATTCATATAGATTGAACCCACACTCCTGCTACTTGTTTGTATTTGTCTGCAAAATTGATGAGATTCGTCTTTTTTTTATTATCTCATTATCATTAAATTCTATGCTACATATCGTTGTATATATATAAAAATTCAAATGATTCAAAACATTGTACTCGCATTTTTCAAACATCAATTAATTTTTGTTTACAGAATGTAAAAGAAAATGTGAAGATGAACAAATATATATTTCAAAAAAGATATTAAGCCTCATAACAAGCAGGATGTTGAGAAAATACAAACTGTAGTGGAGTCTTCAATTCATAAATTCCAAGGAACCAGCCATTGCGTACCATTCTTGCGATTTTAGGGCAAATAAGCCTTTCAAAATTAGTTTATCAAAACACCTTTCACTTACATGCAACATAGCTGGTGTGATGGGTAGAGCATGCAGTACTGCATTGTGTCCTGGCACTCACAAACACAAAAGACTTGCTGTGGTAAAGATAAGTCGGTGCGTGAGGATGACCGGCCAACAGTGCTTGTGTGCATTTATGTGTAAAATTGATGCAGTCTTTCTAGCCATGCCTTACGTGATGAGTGGTGTTAGTCCTCGTTAATATTTGAGTTTACTTACGCTTCCATTTACACTACTATCTGCGGTGTAAGAGGCAGCCATTTGTAAAACTATGAATGGTGCAAATGATAAATGGAAGTGGAAGTAAACTCAATAAAAAAAAACAATTAAACAAACAAACTTGTTTGCTAAACACATCCTCAACACATCTTCCCGACACATCTTTTATGTCTCATATCTTTGTATATAAATATTCAAGATTTAGACATATTATTATAGCTGGCCCCTACATTGCTTTCTGTGACGTATGGGGAACTCAATAAATTATCAATAAACAAGCTTGTTTGCTAAATACATCCTCCACACACCTCTCAAACCCCCACCCCAGCCCCCTCCACCCCCCAAAAAAAATAAATTCCACAGCCATTATTCACTAACTCCATTTTAGTCAGAACGTAAGTACTAGGGTTACATTACATCACATATACCGGTTTCATACTAAAATTGTCGCACTTCATATTCACGCACCAGGCGCAGCAATAATTAGACTTTAAACGAATATGAGTGTTCCACTTATTAACCCTGGATCCACATGTAAAAATATCATTCATATAATAAATATATTCTAAGCAAATCATTGCTAATACTAATATATCAAATACTAATAATAATCAATACAACAACGCTACAAATTTCTTTGTCGTATATGAATAAATACATTACATATCTGCTCATAAACCAGTAAATGACACCCAGCAACCAACGAAGCTTTGATAACACTAGGAGTTAACCCTTTATAAACGCCACGAACACCCTCCTCTTTCAAAGACTGGGTCAGACAATGCCAGGCATTGTGATAAACACGAACAGCACCAAACTTGACTCTGGCTTCTTCAAATCCTTGCACTTGCAGCCTCTTTTTAACGACATCGAAGGGATGAACAACCATTTTCGACACAAAACCAGCTCCAGACCCACAAATGAAACTTTCCACAAAACCTAGCGGTGGAAAGACACAAAGAAATTATTACATACACACAATAATATTAATTACAAAACTACAGTTGTTTTACACACTGGAAGATACAACATTATAATGATAATAAGATATAACGCTATCATATAATATTGCGCACAGTGGGCTGATCCCCTGCTTGCCTTAAAAATCTTGATCCATAGATTTTCCAACTCTGTATCAGGCCATGTGTACTTGTGGGGCACAGACATACATTTTACCTGGGTCTGCGCATCGATGCCTTCTGCCTTGTACACTGTCTTTGGCCAGACACTAATCCATTAGTTTTAAAGGAAACAGATAACAACAAATATATTATTGCATTCTTTTAGTTCATTAGCTTCAGGCTGCCCTCGTTACTTTAGTTTATAGACCAATTACTGTGATATTGTTTCTCGGAACCCCATGATAAATGTCCATTGCTCTTAATGAAATGTGATTCAGTGCAAGACTTCCCGAAAAATGATTTTGTCCATCTAATATAGACAGTATTACAATAACATGTTCTCAGAAGCTAAGATTACATGTCATCAGTATCCGTGTGATGTAAGGTAGCAGTGCATTTTTTTATTATCTGATTGGCACAGAGTTGTCACACATCTAAAAATAAGATGGATGAATTTTGATTCATCATTTTCACACCTAAGATCATGGAAATGTCATTATAAGCGAAATCCTACGATAGAGCATCATTATAATATTATGCAATTAATTCTAATATACAATAAGAGAAGAAAAAAACAGGGATGTGAGTTATCGCAGTTATAAACTAAATGTTGTTATAACAGGAACCATCATAAATCGGCCTTTGGTCGAAACATCGCTGTTTTGTCCTGTCAATCATTGAAGCTAATTTGCTCACTCTATATTTTCATAAATGGACTGCAATGTAAGTAAAAGTCTCGACAAAAACATCAAAAGTTATACTGAAGGGATGTGACTCCGAATGGAACAGGACACCGGACAACGTGGCGCTAGCAGCTTGATTTGGTTCGTCAGACAGTGGTAAATAATTCTAACCGACCGAAAACTGTTTTTGATTGGTTAGAATTAATCATCACTGTCTGACAAATCAGTGCCGTCCCTCCACTATAGTTGATTTTATTATTATTTTAGTCTTCAGGCTAGGCTATTACCAATTACTTCAACAATTCAATATAAAAAGTTATTGAAAAAAATTTTTTTTCTCAAATTAGGACTATCACCATACCCGGCAAAGAGCTACTTAAAATTCTGTTGTGCCACAATGAGGTGAAGAAGGCGTAAAGTCCGAACTGCATGCCCATTTGAGGTCCTATGACGGTAATAGCAGGGAAAATACCACGATAGAAACCAGCTACTCCTTCTTTTCGTAAAATATGGGACACTGCCGACGTCATGTTGTTGTAAAGCTGAAAGAAAATAAATTTTAGAATTTAAAATATATTGCAATATTACCATTCATTTTTATCAAGTCATAAAAAAATGGTTGATGCATAATGTTGTCACATATATAAGTTAAGGGATGGGGGGGGGGGGATGTTAAAAATTATATATAGAGGAGACTACAGCAGCCTTTATCATTTATGGTGATAAACGTGCAATCACTCATATTCTTCACTATGATGAGAGAAAAAAAATGATTTTAAAAACATGCCTACATTTATATATATTGTTTCCCCTTTATACCGCAATAAGCAGTGTAGGGACCAGCCATATGTCAAGCTCTGAAGGGTGCACATGACAAATGGATCCAAATGTCAATAAGGACTTACACCACTCCTCACCTAACACATGGCTAGAAAGACTCTGCATCAGGAATGAAAGACGAGCAGGTGATGGGCCCACTGCGCCATTTATACATATACGAGATGATAATATTGCAGCATTAGCTCTTGACAACAAGATTATACAAACCAAAAGACAGGATTATGAATTATCTGACCACATAAAAATAGAGCTACAATAGCCAAGGCCGAACCTTAGGTTCCCCTTGTGCAATGAACCGTGTCCGGATAACATCCAGTGGATGGATGACGCTGGTAGCCATACATCCACCTATGGCCCCGCAGACTGTGTGTGTTGCTGTTCTGTGTGTTGTCGTCAGGGACTCTGGCATGGTTTTCCACACAAGGTAGGTCAAGAACTCAAAAGATCCATACTGGAAAATTTATAACAAGAGTTGAACAAAGAAATTTCAGAATGAATCACGTTAGGCCACATTTAATAATAACAAAATCTAAAAAAAATAAAAAAATTCCCTTTATTCATCCCAAGGAGAAATTTGTCTTTAGGGTCTATTCCGAGGGTAGACATGAATAACTCAGGCGTCAGCCACAGTGCAGTGCCGCAAAGTGGGATTAAGGTCTTGAGAAAAAAACCCAACAGTGCTTCCACCGGGATTCGAACCTGCGACCGCTTGAACCAAAGATGAGTAACTTAGCCACTGCACCACTGGCTCCACAACTAAACGCTAACAGTGATGCCTCTTTGGTAAAATTGCCACAGTTTTTATTGTTGTTGGGTGAACACCTGAGGCTACAATAACATGTTGTCTGGGCCAGATATGAAAGGAATGGAAAAAAAGATAATGTTGGGTAAAAACAACTAACAAAAACAAAAGATGGTAAACAGTCTAATTCCGCCATTAACCTATATTCTTAGAAGAGCAGGACAAAAGGCATTAAAACAGCTTTGTCAAATACCTGAGTGATCCCAAAGCCGACAGACAGGGCTTGTGCAGGAACATGCCCCTTCCACAGAGCCCTCACACCTTCCTCTGATAGAATCTTTCTAACAGCTTGCAGAATGCCATGGTATTTGGAACTGTTTTGGTGCTTGATTGGTTCTACTTGAAGCTGTGTGAAATGCAAATCGAATAATTGAATGCTTTTTATAGATATACTTGGAGGGGAGAAACAAAATTTTGTAAAAAAAATTTATATATATATATATATATATATATATATATTATTAACTAATCCAAAAACACAGTTAATCTTGACAAATTTATCACAATTAATTTTTTTTTGTCATTTACATAGGTCCCAAAGCTGGCAGTATATATAGGGGTTTTATTGTATTCCCCTACATGAAACTATACTTTTGTTTGATTGTTTATCAAGACCCGTTTATACCACAGAAAGCAGTGTAGAGGCCAGCCACATGTCAAGCTATGAAGGGTGTCTATGACAAATGAAAGTAAATCCAAATGACAATGAGGACTAACACCACTCATCACCTTACTAGTCTAGAAAGGCTCTGCATCAAAAATTAAAGACCAGCAGGTGATGAGCCCACAGCGTGAAAATATACTTTTAATACACTTATTATCTCACAAAGTAGAAAAAATATACAAGTGTACGTACCTGAAAACGGATTTTAAGAACATCTAATGGCTGACAAAGTGCCCTTGATACTGCTCCACTCATCGCCCCAGCAGCTGCATGTTGTGTGTGTGACAGCTGCTTTTCTGCATTCGGATTATACCCCACCATGACGAAGTATTAACTGTCACTGTGTATAAAAAAAGAGAGAAAATTGGAAGTTTTAATTTTCTATGGAAATGGAACCAAGTAAGAAATCATGGAAGATGATGAAGTCGAACAAATCAATTTTACAAAGAAGTACACAACATTGAGTATTTCCTTTCTTTTGAACGTTATATGAATATTGCAGGTAATTGATTTAAAGCCTCAATTATTTGAATTACAGAAATACCAAAATTTAATGCGGTGCGAAGGCAAATATATCTTAATCTTATCACTGTTTCTTGACATGTGACCAGTGAAGAAAGTGAATCTTTCATTTTTTCCAAAAAAATGATACAGATATATTATTGTAAAGCAAACATTTCAAACAATCATACTACCATATCCAAGCATACCACTCCTAGTGTTGAATGTCAGGTTCCTTTGTATATTATTATTATGACTCTTCAGACAGATTCAGATATCAAATTGAAAATGCCAGATTTCCTGGACTTGACTTTGACTTTGACTTGACTGCTAGACTAGTGAGTGTTGGTCTACTAGAACTAAGCCCTGATCTCTTAAGACTAAGAAGACACTACGACTCACTTGGAAAAAAAAGCAAGGTCAAGAGTTTATCCAGCTGACAAGACACATGATAGAAAAGAACTTGACTATCCCATTTATTAGACCTCCCTCCCGGGTACTGCAACTGCAAGTATTTGTTGACAAATGGTCCAGAAAAAACGAAAGTAGGGTTACCAATAACAAAGTGCGTGGAATTAATATTTCGTGTTTGTTTTTCTTCTTCTCCTCTTCTTCTTCTACTATTTATTTCTTCCTCAAGATGTATGAAGAAAAAAAAAGGAAAATGGTATAGCTTCAAGTGTAATACAAATAAAAGAAAAACAAAAAACATTTCGGGTCGTCCCTTCGTCAGCTAACAAACACAGAAAACATAAAACACAAAAGTAAGGAGGATTACGTGGGAAGACCACACTCCCGATCTTCGTCGTCACAGCAAGATCGTCATGTGGGTGGTTGTGGTGCTTGCTTGAGAATTCTCAGTAGCTCGTGTAATTTAATGCGTTTGCTCCTTCATGCATGTTTTGATGAATAATGGAAAAAGTTAACTTCTGTAGTGTAATGGTTTGTTGAAGGAAGTGTGGATTATTTGTGAGTGTTTGGTCAATAATGATGTATGCAACCAAAGTACGCATAACACTATGTATGAAACCATGATGGATCTCATCATTGACGTTGGCGTTTATGATCATGTAATCAACCTCTTTTCTATTTCATTATAATAATGTGCATCTCATTCTATTCTTTCTTTATATATTATCCACTTTGTATACCATGTATACCATGTTACCTATTATATTTTCTTTGCTTTGCTCTGATTCCCTTTCGTACTCACGTTCGAAAGCGGCCGCATTGTTTCATGCCTTTGTCAATTAAAGCTTGTTAATCTCTAATTGTCAAATTGTGTTTCTGTTAGTCTCTTGACAGACTGGGGTACCCTTTCCTATTTCCTATACGAACCATTGTGAAGTAGACCCTAAACTTTACATAAATGCTAAGTTTGTTTGTTTGATATCGAATCCACTTTATGCCGCAATAAGCAGTGTAGGGGTCAGTCATATGTCAAGCTATGAGGGGGTGCACATGACAAATGGAAGTATATCCAAATGTCAATGAGGACTTACACCACTCATCACCTAGCATATGGCTAGAAAGACGAAATTAAAGACGAGCAGGCGATGAGCCCACCGCGTCATAAATGCTGCAGCTCATTCTCACTACGATATCAAGTTTCCTCTTTTAGCGACTGATAGGTCAGATAATCAAAGAAATTGCGCGTGTTGGGCTGACGATTATATCCCCGTCATTGAAAGAAGAAGAAGAAAAAAAATGCTACGGCAAACACACATTAATGACACCTGGGAAATGGGGCGGATAATAATGACATGAATATAAATCCTTTAAAAAAATAATTTTATAAACGCCTACAACACGTGGTGTTCTCAAGCGTCACCCATCTAAGTACTAACCACGCCCGACGTTGCTTGACGGTATGTTCAACGTTGTATGACCGTATGGCCGTAGACATTCACCGAGAGCAACACGCGGATATAGAGCCAAACGTTATCAAACTCCAAAGTGGGCTTGGCAAACAAGCCATTGTTTGATGTGACAAATATGCACGACTGAACCGATCAACGTGTT
>JARFNW010142613.1:0-10232 GCA_031763155.1 Dirona albolineata | reverse complement strand
TAATAATAATAATAATAATAATAATAATAATAATAATAATAATAATAATAATAATAATAATAATAATAATAATAAAGCACCTTGACAAGTTTTTCTATCTCTATTTTAAATGAATGCCTACCATGAAAAAATGTGACAATCTATAATTTTTAATGGCCTTTTACTTTTAGCATTCTGACCGTTGGATCAAATTGAGTAGATATTAATGTATTTTCGTTCAAATTCTTCAGAAATATGATTGGATAATTTTTGAGTTGATGAGAGAGCTACATATTTCTGTTTTTATAATAAATAATGATTGAACATTCGTATGAAAATTTGCATCACACTTATTTATTGTTTTTCTTCTTTTTGTTTATATTCACATCATGACAATCATCTTCGCATTTGAAACTTAAACCACCACCACCAGCAACCACTACTACTACTACCCTCACCCCTTGCTAATCATTTCATATTCCAGTCGTGTCTTGATTCATCCATGGCCTCAGGACACGTGTTCCTGAGTCGATCTGGTCTGTGGATGTGGGATAGGAGAAAACTGATTTTTTTTTGTTAATTTGGTTCATTTTACGGGGCCTGTAGCTGACTGGGTGGGTTTGCTGGATATAACTGTATTGAACACAATAGCAAACAGCAGTCTCTCCCATGCACCCTCTCCCACACACCATCTCCCACACACCCTCTCCCACACACCCTCTCCCACACACCCTCTCCCACACACCCTCTCCCACACACCCTCTCCCACATCATCCTAAGTATGCCTTTCAACCCTTTCAAGCCCTGTAGCTCCCAAAAGGAGATCATGCAAAAATACTGTTCATTACTAGACAGCATCACATGAAGATAAAGATGAGTCGATCGTCCGTACCCCGTACCCCTGTCCATATACAGGCTCACAAACGTCACACCTTCTATTCTCTCAGTGGTCTTGTATGACCAGATTTTCTTCATGTTGAGATATTGATAAGATAATGATTGTTACGTCATACTCTCAAAAAATGTTTTTTGTTTGTTTTCTGAAATGTTTGTGACCTCTCCGATAAGCTTAGATAATAAAGGATATTGGATTGAAGAAGAAATACATCTAACGGAACAAACATCTAGTTTTTATCGAGTGCTTGTAGTTTTGGAATTGAGTAAGCATTTTTGGATGTCTTTGACTGACTTATGAATTTTGACTCCCCTGGCTGTTTTATATAATGGATACTTTGCCCAAACAAGTGACAGAGCTGGCAAATGCTAATCAATTCTTTTGGTAACGAATTAATGGAGGACTGAAATTCATTTATCGTTTCAGGAACGCCTTTGATTCAATCCCTGCCGTTCTCCATTTAAAATTAAGCAGATGACAGAAGTTAAAAATCAATTTTGCAAAGTTTTTGCGGACTCACTGTTTTACGCAGGTCGTCTCGAAGAATGAAATTATTCGCGAAATAAAAAAAAGATCAGAGATATTTCAATTTCAATACTGAAATTTGTCTGGGCAAAGAAAATAATAAGATTTACAATTTGATGGCGGTAGATCTTAACCGTTTCCATGAAAATAGCATTATCCTTAATGGAAATAAGAGCCTTTTTTTGTGATAACGGTTGATCTGCCATAACATTTCTCTTTCAGCTTAATCAAGCACAGATTGAAATTGTTCCTTTGTATTGTTTGCACTGTCTACTACTATTTCATATATATATATATATATCTATATATTTCCAGCAGGTTTTTGAGTAGTTTTACAAATGGACATGAAAGTGATTATTGCTACTGCTACTGTTGGCTTTGTAGCCTGTTTGATGAGGCAGTTTTCCACACCTATTATCATTTTACCTAATAATTTACATTAGCTTGCAGATGAACACTGTCGAAGCAACGACCAAGTGATTCCTTGGGGATTGACATTATTCCTTATTAAAAAAGTTCTGTCATTGCTTTTTTTCTTTCTTCTTTATTTCTTCTTTTTTCCATTTTTAAAAGGAAACTAACAGAAATCTTTCTATCCATCACAAGCGTGTGGGGTGCAGCTAGATTTAAAATCCAATCAGTACCTGTTCAGCTGTGGTGATGCTCGTGTTAGAGGACACTTATATATTTGTTAAAGACTATATGTAAATGAATGTAATGGTGTCTTCATCCTATATGTCAATGCAATGCACATACAAACATACATATGATCATATGTCCCACCCAACTAAAATGAGCACACTGCCAGTAATTTGAAACGAAATTATTATGCAAACTATCACCAATGTTGTATGTTCTGTTTTCCTACACCCTGAGTAACGAAGGATGACGCAGTTAATGATTTTCAGTGTAATTTTGTCATTATTCGGAGACCATCTCTCTGACTTGGTTATCGTCAGAGAAAAAAAAAAATCTTTCACAGTAATAGTAGTAGTAATAGTGACAATTTAAAAAGTTGTTTTTTTGCACCCCTTCAAAACGCAAATCTATTATAACTTTTCGTTCTTGATCAGTTCAATAACCGACGGTACCTTTCTGTGACAGGTTATCTGTTTATTATTTATCAATACACCTAAATGAATTGTGACTTCTTCCATCTAATCACGTTAATTCTTTTTTTCGTTTTTTTTTGTTTTGTCTGAAAGCCTGATATACATTGTTGCAGGAATACTCTCTCCATCCGACAGGCTGAACAGATTTCATGATCAATGTGAACGAAATGTGCTGCTTTAAAAAAAAAAAAAGACAAAAAATAAACAAACCAACTTTCTTTTATTATATCCACAGTCATATTTCCTGTTTTAAATCACGAGTCCACAATCTGGTTTTTTTTTAATTAATAAAAAAAAATAAATCTACTTTTTATAAAAAAAAATTATGAATTGAAAGTGAATTTTAAAAGAATTTATCAGCTCGGATATTTAAAACAAGAAAAATGATGCTATGTATGACGTGATAGTAAGCTGTATAAAGTGTGTGTGTTGTGTAGTATTATGAAAAGATGCAATGATCTATTACTATTGTACTACTGGTATTTGTATCATTCACACTTTGAAATATTCACTGCACTATACAACAACAACAACAACAACAAAGGTTTTCAATGATGGGAGAAAGTTCGTCTTGTTTTGCATTCTTTGACTGAAAATCTTTATCAGCTTGATGATGATGAAGTGAATTTTGAGAAAGGATATTTTAGTTTGTGTACTTTACTATCTCTTTCAATAATTTTTGTTTACCTCATTTTTTTGCGGGATAATTTCTCATACAGCGTCGTGTTAATTCAAATTTTAAAGATGGAGTTGCCTGAAAGATGTATCAATCCTAACTACAAACATAATTTTATTTTCATATTTTGTGCACAGTATAAAATCCTGGTTGATTAATATTGATAAATGAATTCATTTACTGGGTCAGATAATTTGAATGCTTTTATTAGCTTTTGATACTTATAGTGGAATAAATGAAGGCAGAAAAAATAATATATATTGTTATGAGCTCATTTTAAGCTCACATGAAAACTCAAAAAGTTGACGATTATTTCTGGCATAAAATGCAACCGAATAGTTTTATGGAAAGTTTGTTTTCTAAAAAAAAGATGCCTTTGTTGTAAAAGAAATTATATTTGAAGCGATACTACGTATTCAGTTTGATTTCTTAAATATTTTGGTGGAGCCGTTTTCACTGCTTTTACATTTTCAAAGAAGGCTCGATTAGCCTCAGTCAAATGATTGCCAATTCAAGATACAACTTTCACTCATTGTTGCCATTGGGTCTATTGTGTCCAGATAAAACTTGGTGCCTGACAGTTTAAGTTATTTCATGAAAAGACCTTTCTTTTTTAAAAAGCCTTCAGTTTTACCATTGAAACTGAAGCACATATTTGCATTTTGAACTACACTCTATAAAAGATCTCTTCTTTAAAAGACCTTTCTCAATAAGAATGGCTTCAGGTTTACCAATATTACCATTGAAATTGGGAAGTACATATTTGCATGTTGAATTAAACTCTGCAACAGGTTCTTTGTCAATAAAAATGGCTTCCGTTTCACGATTGGAATTATGAAATTGAAGTACATATTTGCATTTTGAACTGCACTCTAAAGTGGTAAATACGACATTCTTGAAATAGCTCATTAACTATCATTGACGATTAACTTGTGTCATTTTGATTATCGTTGTAGGTTAGTAATTAAAGGGATTGTCGGGACCAACAATACATTTCAGACGAATGCTAGTTTCGGTTCAGTTGTAGAAAAGAAGTGTTTCGTGTGTAGTCCTACGGAGCAGACGCATCGCAAAAAGAGATATTATATCGTATTCCCAGTTTTACCTTGACACAATAGGCCACACCCCCACGCCCAACTCCCCCCACACCCCCTGACCCCTCCTCCCCCCTGTGCAATTCCCCGTCTGCTTGTGCCTTATCTGTACCTATGTCTGGGATTACCGTCAGTTGAGGTTTCCTGCCAAGCTCCGCTCCATGTGTCACTGTCTGTACCAGGTGGTCACGCAGCGATTCCAGCAGAGTTCCTCCGAGGCCGTCTGGACGGTCATAGGGACGGTCATCTTCCTTCGCTTCATCAACCCCAGCATAGGTAAATTAATACACTCCACCGACACACATACACACAAACACACACACACACACACACACGTTCCCGCTCGCAGCAACACTGACTATGTTGGTTGGACACCTATGAAAAGTGCTTTACTCAATTGATTTCTCTTTGCTGGACTTAAGTGTGTGTGGGTGTGACTGGGCATAAACCACAGTGAAGTAGCTGAGAGTTGCACTTATCTGAAACCAGGATAAACTCCAGGTCAAAGGACATGAAGGCTTATTATTAACCTTGACCTTGCTCACACATACACATTAGAAACAGACGTTTTTGTAGGATTCTTTCATCTCGGTGTGGATATTGTGCTCAGGAGAAACACGCATAATGTTATATTGACAGCTTCTTATTAGGCAGCTGGTATTGTATAATATATGTGACGACAGCTCTTAGATGAATTAGTTTAATATATTATCATAAATACTCACTTGATTATTTAAGGGGAAGAGCCATCCGTTTCCATCTCTTTTTTTTTCTTCTCTTTCTTTCTCTTATTTATTGATGTTACTTTACTTTCTCCACCTCTACTATTCGAGTTATTCTCTATTTTGTAGAATGTTATTTCGAGACGGTACCTACCTTTTGTTTCTGTGTGGGCATTTTGTAAGATAATTGCGGTGCTGTAGCTCTTGGCTTATGTCATGCATTGCATTGTGTTTTGTCTCACACTTTAAAATCTATGTATTCCAATTCCAGTGTATTTTTCCACCTCAGCTGCATAGCTTTCCTTATTTTTTTGTTTGTTTGTTTTGTTTTTGTTTTTGTTTTTGTTTTTTTTGTTTTAAAACATGTTTATGCACTACTACACACTAACTTTCCAGGCTCCATGTGTATGTTATTATATTATTGCACACTCATGTCACAAGAAACGCACCCTTGACATATTTTGTGCACATAGTATTATTATTGTTTGCATTCCATAATAATAATACTGAGAATGAAGCGATGACTCTTTGAAAATATGTCTTTCTTTTTTCTTATTTCTTTTTTCTTTTTTTTTTTGTTCTTTGTTATTTATTTACTATTTATGTATCATTTATTTATTATTTATTTATTATTTGTTTATTATTATTATTATCAGTTCATTTGGTTGAGTTTGAGTTTGGTATTTGTATCACTGCCTTGCTTAATTAACGTAAAACATTACATTCTGTACATAGGGCATTAAATACCAGGCCGGCCACATGTGTCTCTGTCTCTTGTCTTTCATTTTGTGTGAAGAAGACTTGAGGCAAGAGCTTCTTTACCTTGTGGATACATCTTGTAATGAACCTCAAATGTAGGCGAGTGTGCGACAAACTGGTGACGCAATCCAGAATTGGGTTAAGCTGGCGTAAAAAAAAAAGAAGAAAGTATAATTTTAAAAAATAGAATAAAGAATATTTTAAAGAATGAACAGATTTATAGATAGATTAAAGAGAATCACTCTGCCCATATCAAAAGGTTGCTCCAAAAATTCAATTAGATTTGTAAACAAATGAACTGATAAGACAATTTGTGGTATACAGTCAAACCTGGCTAAGACGGCCACCCTTCGTTCCTGGAAAAAGTGGCCGCCTTGGGCAGACGGCCGCCCTGCACAGTGACAAAATAGAGGAAAAAACGAGTTCGGTCGGACCTGGAAAGTGGCCACCAGGGCAGGTGGCCACCTTATACAGATGGCCGCCTTATACAGATGGCCGCCTTATACAGATGGCCGCCTTATACAGATGGCCGCAAGCACAGGTTTGACTGTATATTCATATGTGTGGGTGTGTTAGTAATCCAGCATAAGAGGATGGATACTTTTTTGAAGAAACGGCATAGGAAACAAATATTGCAGTTGAACATGGTCCTCCAAAACTGCCTGACAAAATGGAATAGGCTTGGAACACTGAATGGGAAAACTTAATGTCTTGAAGAGATGATTAAATATACTGTATCAATAACAGTGATGTAGACGATTAGACACAGTGCATAGTAAATTATAAGTTAACACAAACAAGTATCCCCTCAGTTTGTTTTTAAAAGATCTTGTAGGGTTTCAGAGGAATTACTCAACAAGACACAAATACATTGGTATGTACCTACTCCAGCTATTGTCCTGGAGGTGGGATGGAAATTAAATGTAGAGGACAGTAAGAACTATTATTTGATAGTGAAAATTGCCACAGGAAGAGATCTTTTTCATAGCAAGGTGTTGTAGTTGTAACAGGGAAGGATTTTCTTTTGTAACCCAAGGAGCTGGGGTAATCTGAAACTCTGAAACTCTGAGAAAGATGATCAGGAAACATTTTAAACATTGGCGAAATGATAGACAAATAAGACGAGATTAAAGTAGGTCATGAAGAACGGACAATTTGCCGGGATCAAATTTATTTACTGGGCTGTAAACAAATTCTAGCAACCTTTTGATAGTGTGGCTTGTAGATTTTGAAAACGCTTTTGACATTGTGGTCATCCTGTTTTGTGATTAATAATTTCCCTAAGAAAACTAATGAACTTTTATTTTCTGTCATGGGCTGGAGTTTATAAAGAAAATTATGTAGAACTAAAATCATTTCAGAAATCCACGAAAGAGAGAGATTAGTAACCCTTTTGAATACTCCAAAATAGTGTGATGACAATGTTCTCAGACATCTTTTAAGACTAACCTATAATTGACAATTGATTAATGTGGTTATGTTTTACGCTGATAAAGCAAAATGCTGCATGCAGTCAATCATCATACTAAATGCATCAATTAACTTTTTTTTTGCGTTTCATTTTATTTGATTTTCTTCTGTTTGTTTGCTCTTTTCTATTTTTTTTAAACTTTCGGAATCATTTTACCTCTGAGAAATTGTGGTATCTCAATTTACATACACTTGGTTAAATCTTACTCCAGACTTTTGTGGTTGATTAGCTTTGAGGTTCAAATTGCATTTTCTTCAGTGAGTGTTTTTTTCCCTGTTTATTAATGGTAAAAATGCTGTCCAAATTCAAATAGCAGATACTGTTAGTGTGAATTCTCACCAAGGGTGTTCTATATTTATAATAAGACTCCCATCATGACACAATGCTGCAGAAAATGTATTGGAAGATTTTCCTTAGCAACTTGACCTTACTTTTCCGGGAAGTATTGAAAACTAATCATGAGAATCCTTATTCACCTTTGCTTGGAAAGTCATTTGTCATGAATCGATATCTGGGAAATTAAAAAACCCAACCTATTGAAAAAACTACGACTTTTTATCAGCTTCTTGTTAGAATGAATTTGTGATATTTTTGATTGAGCATTCACAAGGAAGGATATTCATTCATCATCTTTGATTAGACAGTTTTGTTGGTGGTATTTATTTTTGAGTTGCGTATAATATTATATTCACCATGCTAAGAACATAAACAAGTCACAGCGGTTGTTAAGAGTTGAATGTAAACAAATGTGTGGTCTGTCTTATCTTTCTTTGTGAAGAGAAGATGGTACAGAGGCCTTGCATTTTCACTGACAATATAGAATCTTAACAACAACAGTGCCAAACCTCAAACGAAACCTGACTCTACAGTCATACCAAATTGAAAAAAAAATCCAAGTTAAACTTTGCAGATATTAAATTTCATTTTTGTTTTGTAGTTTTTTTTTGTGTTTAAAAAAAAACCCCTCTAAATCTGAATTTGTTTTGGGTCAATTCTTCCCTCCCCCCTCTCTGAAAAACATTTATTTATGTCACTTGCTGTCTGTCTTTTTTATTTTATTTTATTTTTTTCAGTTGCCCTCTTTGTCTTAGTGTTCTGCACTCTACGTCTAAGTGAATGTTGCTTCGGCCGCACACTTCATATTCTTTTGGCCGCACTCTTTGTCTCAGTGAAAAAATTATAATTTCAGCTTGTAAAATATTGCTTTTATGTTTTTCTGTGAGTGTTAGCTGATGAAGGGGAAACCCAAAACATTTATGTAATTCGGTTTTTTTTGTTTATCTTTTATTGTGCATTCATTTTATTCGAATCGCCATGCCAGTGTTTGGCAGCTCCCTCATTACTTTGCTGCTTTCCTTTTTTAGACCAACTAGGTAACTGCAAACGCACCGTCCACCGATGCCGTAATTATTCCCGACGTTTAAAAAATACTCTTTTACTTTTGAAGTTTGATATCTATGGCGAAAGTAATATTCAAACAGATACTGATAGTATGTAACATGTACAATAGGCCCAACAGACGAAGTAAGAACTAGAAAACATATTATATAGATGGAATCAGAGTCAGAGCAGAACTGTGGAGGTCGTCTAGACAGTGATTGATCTATCCAAGTCAGGCTAAGACATTATTATGTAGAATTTGAATTGTTTAAAACAATTTTCTTTCAAATTTTTTACTATACTGATGTAGAAAATAGGCGGTCCTAGATTTCAATTGTTTACTACTGATGTAGAAAATAGGCCGTCCTAGATTTCAATTGTTTACTCCCAGTCTACTGATGTAGAAAATAGGCCGTCCTAGATTTCAATTGTTTACTACTGATGTAGAAAATAGGCCGTCCTAGATTTCAATTGTTTACCTCTGATGTAGAAAATAGGCCGTCCTAGATTTCAATTGTTTACTACTGATCTAGAAAATAGGCCGTCCTAGATTTCCATTGTTTACTACTGATCTAGAAAATAGGCCGTCCTAGATTTCCATTGTTTACTACTAGTCTGCTGATCTAGAAAATAGGCGTCCGTCCATAAATGTTATTTTATATCATGGACAACGACGACTACATGGAAAACTTTTGAGAAAACAGAAAAGTATGAGATATGTTTGGTGGAGCCTACAGAAACATAAAAAAACATCCCCCAAGTTGCGCACTGAGTTTACTAAGGTCAAGGTTGAAATCCGGGCTGGAAAATGATTTCTGCTGAGTTTCTAGTCCTTTGTTTAGCGATGTGGTGAGATGGGTATCACAATGTCTGGAGGTATTAGTGCTGATACGGGCAGGGATGAAGCACAGGGAGGGAAAGAGGGTGGAGGTAGGGAGTGTGTGTGTGTGAGTGTGTGAGAGAGAGAGAGAGAGAGAGGGGGGGGGGAGAGAGGGAGGGAGAGAGAGACTGAGAGAGAGACTGAGAGAGAGACTGAGAGAGACTGAGAGAGAGAGAGAGACAGAGACAGAGAGAGACACAGAAAGAGAGACAGAGAGAGACACAGAGAGAGAGTCACAGAAAGAGAGACACAGAGAGACAGAGACAGACACAGAAAGAGAGACAGAGAGAGACACAGAGAGAGAGAGACACAGAAAGAGAGAGACACAGAAAGAGAGACAGAGAGAGACAGAGTGTTTCGTATGTCACATTCCATTAATAGAATTATATTCATGTTTGCCTTGCATCCTGTGCGCTTGAGCCTATTTATTTGATAAGACAAATAACACATCCCCCCCCCCCCCCTCCTTCCTTACAGTCTCCCCCTACGAGTCAGGTATAGTGGAGGAAGAGCCCACCCCTCGCATCAAGAGAGGTCTGACCCTGATGTGCAAAATCCTCCAGAACATTGCCAACCACTTGCTGTTCACCAAGGAGCAACATATGGTGCCCTTCAATGAATTCCTCAAAAACAACTTTGAACTGGGACGCAGGTTGGTCTTGGTTCATGTATATTTCTCTCTGGCTGTCCGTCTCTCTCTCTCTCTCTCTCTCTCTCTCTCTCTCTCTCTCTCTCTCTC
>JARFNW010142602.1:0-10233 GCA_031763155.1 Dirona albolineata | reverse complement strand
CACTCATCACCTAACACATGGCTAGAAAGACTCTGCATCAGGAATTAAAGACGAGCAGGTGATGAGCCCACTGCATAGTCATGAATGTAAAAACTCTAAAATACTTCAAACTCACGTTCTAGCATAAGTATAATCTGTCTTTGGGAGCCTGAAAAGAGAAATAAATGGCATACATTACAATCTCAAAATATGGCTGGCGAATAATGAAACTTTTTCAAACTTGAAACATTAATAAAAGAAATGGTGCAGTTTTCAATGGAATAAATAATAGTCTTCATCAATTCTAGTTCTCAAGTGTCTTGACACAGAGCCAGAGCTATCAGAGGCACCCGTAGACAAATGATTTGTTACTGTTACTGACAAATCTGTTACTTTCTGTGCAAGTCACCAACTGCCTTATAAGGTACAGTCACTGGATAAGAACATGCTGTGTAAAAGCATGGCCCGCCCTCACTCAACTCACATGAAATAGTTTCAACACACCCTGACAATATCAAAACAAAAAACCCCAATAAAACAAAACAATCAGCTCATGCCCTGGTCTGTGCCTAAAATTAGAGATATGGCACAATCAGCCCACAACCAGCAGCACTTAGGGCGTTAAGTGCTTCAAACTTACTGGTCGTCAAGATCGTGACAAGTGATTTCCTCCAGGCTGCTCCCGTTAAGGAATGAGACGGAATCGGGAGGGACTTGAAAGGAGTGTGAGTGGGAGTTTCTACCACAGAAACTGGATGAATCTGACCACCTGTAAGAAACAAATCAAATATCATATTACATAAAACCCTTACGTAGCAATGAATCAACGTGTAATATATACATGTAATCTATCAAATTAAATTAAATGGGACCAACTGTATATCATGATGTCTGAGTGAAAATATAGTGACTAGATAAATTTGCCTCAATGTAAGAGCTATTCAATGAAATGAAGCAGCTTCGTTATAGTAAAACTGTTCTTCCGCCATTTTTGGGACCATCAAAGCAATGTTGGCACTATACTAAAGAGATAGATAGACCAATAATAGAGATACAGTCGGACTGAGTTTTGGGAACGAACCAAAATTCACGATAACCGATATTTTGAATGTATTCTTGAATAAAAACATTGCCCTCTGCATTTGTTAACAAGATTGGTACTGCCAACAGTCAAAAGTCTCTTGTTACAAAATTGGCAGTCACATTAGGGATGAGCTTGTGTTTACCGCCCGACCATTATATTGTGTAAATAACTAGTCCCCGATTAACAGTCTAGAGTCAGTCTTTTTTACTTCCACTTTCCCAAATTTTAAAGTTAATTTGAAAAGAAATTTTTATCTCATATTGGCGAAATAACACAGGAAAAATATTTCATCACAATAACCAGGTTGTGATTTACATTAAGTGATCAAAATATCTAAATAGAAGAAAAAAGAAAAAAAATTATATCAAAAAATTCACAATACCCAAGAAATTACAAAAAACTATCCCATACTGTCTTTCTTTTTTTATCAATTTCCTTTCTACCTTTCAGTGTAAGGTTAAGTGTGGAGAACTTTGGCCATTGATCTCTATCCAGAGTCTTCCTCTTTGCATCCAAATACCTACACCCCCTCTTTTCTATCATCTCCAACTGTACTTGATTGAACACTTCTATTCCATAAGTTGGCAATAACAGGCAGTAAATTGGAATGGTGATATGGTGATATATCGGGAGGCAGTATAGGGAGATTTCACTACATAGTTATGGAGCAAATTTTTATACTCATTATATCTTGTTACTAGGGTCAACATTGCTTCTGCAGGTCATCATAACTATATAAATATATATACTGTATCATATACCCTGTACAGTAACCTGTATTATAAAAGAATCTACTCACTATTGAAGATAAAGAGTTAAAATCGCTTTAAGCAAAAATCCCATGCCATTAGAGTTAGACAAAATATAAGAAACTTCATATGTATTAATTATAATGTCATTTCTAAACAATTTTATAAGTTCTAAAAATATCTGATATAAAAGACAGTCGCTAATAATACTTTCCAACATTGTCTTGCATTTTGCTTGATTTAAATCAAACAAAGACATAGAAATATATATCCTCTTTTTTTGCATACTTCATTGTCACAATGTTGCGTTTCAACAAATAAAGTATTAAATGGTGCGTATCAAGGTGATTCATTATCAAACTCAAAGGGTCTTTATAGAGAGAGAAAAAACCCTGTTTAAAATCACAATAGAAATGAGATGATTATTAAGTAGGGGAAAGAAAAGATAGTGGAACATTCTATTTTCAAGAGTCTTACAGATATTTTTTATTCATAAATATATCTACACAATATAATATATATATATATATATATATATATATATATATACATATATATTATATACACAACAATATATATGATGTAGAGTATCAAATGTCAAACTAAGAGGTGCATTTGTCGAAATATTATTGATCTCTTTTCTTCTTCCTTTTAAAAATAGCAATGTTTTTAATAAGGAATGAAATATTATAATTTTGCTTTGTAAATGAAAGCATTACTTTGCAGTTGCATACAAGCCCATGCAAGCTCTAAATTCTAAAGCATCACAGTGCCTAAACCTTGGCAATAATATCGCTTCAAGATACAAATGAAGGCCAGCTTAAATATTTCACTTATCAAGTGCTTCAGCACTTTTATCAAAACATTTATGTGTGCCTGCATTCCAATTCAATGACTATTTATTGTTGAGAAAGTGCATTACTTTTTTCCAGCATCAATAACAGTGCTACACATCACAAGAACGCAAGTGCATCTGGACGCACAATTGTCTCATCGATCAAAGATTAACTCAAACTCAATGCAGAGAACACGGAACATTAAAAATCATGTCAAATCACTGTCATCAGAAGGGATCATCACAAAAATAAAAAGTCATGTGGAAGAGGAACAAGAACAATCCCCAAACGCCAAAAGACATCCGTGAAGGTAATCAAAGGTTCTTGTTACTCAAGAAATGCAATTTTTTTTAAAACAAGGCAGGGTGCAAAACTTGCATTATTCATTATGCCAAATTTAATGTAATTGAAGGGGAACATTATTTTCTTTTAATTTTAGTACCTGTTTGGATATCAATTTTTAGTAAAACAAACAAGATAATTTAAATCAGAATGTGGAGGGTTTGGATAGCGTCATTATTATGATTAATGCCATTCCCTATGGTTAATCATTGACCATACCGGTTACCAGGGCACAACATGATGTGTGACCGACTAGGACGAGCAAGAAGTGACATGCAGAGATGTCCAAACATATTATTTTCTGATCGACCTTTTATTTGCGCATAAAAATAGTCATGCCATTTTTTTAATGACTGATCATTAAAAGATTTTTTTACAATCGGCAAGTATATTTTTTTCACTATTGCCACATTTTACTTCTCTCCCAGTCTGTCAAATATCAAATTGTATCTTAGTAAGCAATAAACTTGAGTTGTCAAATCGGATATCCATATTAGTTTAAAAAGATGATAGAGTATAAAAAGCTGTTCAACTGCAAAAGAGTCTTCTATGGCAAAGGGAGAGCAACAGGAAGCGGATACAGAAAACAGTGGCAAACAGAAAACTTTTTATTCAAATGAAAATGAAGTCTAATATCTCAGTCAATAAGCATTTTAGTGATGAAAAGGGTAATTATGTATGAAAGTTGCGAAAGAATGCATTAAAAACGTGTTTTAAAAAGTGCTTTACCAGCAGGAAGAATAACATCTGTGCTCATTTAACTTCGGAAGTTTAACACTTATTGTTAATTTGTAAATAAAACCTAACAAATACATTTATTTCAGGTTTAAAAAAATAAAAAAATAAAAATATTCACTTTATCATGTCATGATTTATATATTTGAGAGAAATGGTCGTTTTAATTTTCCTTTTTTTCTTTTTTTTTTTTGGAGAAATTGTCATTCTAATCTTCCATTATATCATTTCAGAAGCAAGATATATTTAATATAAGTGATAGGAAACCATGCAAAAACTACAAATGCAAAAGCCAGTTGAAAACGAGAAACCAACTCAGTTCCAACAATTCTTGTCAAGACTCACGTAGTCAGCTTTGTTTTTTAACTGTAAAGAAAAACAGCACACACATCCATTTTTGTGCTTTACAATTTCTCTGATAAAATTTGCTTTAAAATGAAACACATTTTTTTTAAAATTGAACAGAATTCAAGCAACAAACAAAAGTAGAATACTATTGACTATTACACAAAACAAACCTTAGAAAATTATGCTTTCGAATAAAAAAACAAACAAAATTTAAAATAAAATATAATAATATCCATGGGGATTACAAAAGTAACATTTTACCATATAATATATATATATATATATATATATATACACACAAATACAAGAGACAAAATGCAATAAGAAATTCATTACTTATAAAATCTAACAAAGTAGAAATGGGTTTCTTTTAATTGTTTCTAATATTGAACTTGAAATTTTAAAAATAATGAGAATTATGAGAAATCTATAAAAAGAGTTTTTTTTGGGGTAGGAGCAACAACTGTCAATCTTCATATATATAAATATTATATTTAAAACTGCACTGAAATTATAATTTTCTGTATATATATTATTTATAAATCAATGGAGGGCAAGGAAAGACAACCATGAGTTCAAAAAGCAAGGGGGGTAAAAAGCCATCACGACCATAAATCTGCATTATAAAACAAATCTGGGACTTGCTGTCTAGCTTTAAGCATTTAAAGCTTTAAAAATGCACTCAGAAAGGCAAAAGCTCTTCCCCTTATTATTTTCACCACAGGTCTTGCTGCAAACAGATTTATTTTTTTGTGGTCGGTTCTCTTACAACTGATCTCTGACTACTACCACTACTGCAGCTGTTACAACTTATGTAGCATACACACTGGGGATGCTTGCGATTCAACAATGATGCACTTTCGAAAAAATGTTATGTAGGTATACATTACACTTTTAGGTCTTCTGCAAATTTAAAACTTTTAAAAGCTTAATACCCCTGTTTTGACTCTATTATAAGGTAATACTAAGAAGAAACACAAAATCCATATATGCAGGACTTGTGAGGCAATGTCTTCAAAACTCTCAACGAAATGTTCAGAGAACTGTCCAGACAAAGCATAGATTCAAACATGGGACCTCTACGGCCCAAAGTGACGTTCTAAGTCTTTCTGCAAGAGTGCTGATATTCACCCAAGACTTTAGAAGAGGGAGGTCTCTGATTTTCAATTTGAAATCAAAGGCCAGATTCACATCAAACATTTCTTAAGGCGAAAATATAGCAGTGCGTTCAAGAGTAAAAATTGTTGGTGTTAGCCACAACTATATATAAAAAATTTAAAAAAACTGTTTCCCGGCACCAACTACTTTCCTATGCATAGCAAGATCCATGGAAAAATAAAATTGCTATTATTTAAAGGGTCACCTCAGCAATGTTAATGTTGTTCTTGTGTGTTGTAGATTTATGTGTGTGTCAGCATGTCAGCATTGGCGTGTGTTTTTGCAGCATTCATTATACAACTTGTAAATAGATGGAATAATATATTTTCCATGATCATCACTGTTTCAACTGTTTTGCCCTTACTCTGCCAACATGAGATGCTGCGATTTATTTGACTTTTATTCATCACATTACATCATATATGAGCCGTGTGTCAGACATGTCCCTTAACTCAACATGTATGTGTCTGCTTCTTCCGCTTCCACTTTACTATTACCCTACTTACTTTTTTTTTTTACTGGGGATGAAAATTTGAAATTTGTGTATGATCTTTAGATATTTTTCTCAGAGGCATTTCTGCTTACAAAAAATTCAATTTGATTTAAGAAAGCAAATAAAAATGATGTTACAGTGATAACTCTTCTTTTCTTTTTCTTTTTACAAATTTCCATTATTGGCTAGTAAGTAGCAATAATACAAATGTCCAGGTGAGCATGTTTTGATGTCATTATAAAACACGCTTTTGTTCTAAATTGGCATTTCTTTTCAAGTTACAAATTCAACAATTAACAATGATTCGCTTTTAGATCTTTTTCTATTTAAGAAAATCGTTATGATGAAACATGAAGGAAAAGTTCAAGTTCAAGGCCAGAAGATCATGTTGTACTGATGAAGAAGAGTGCAGTACCGTCATGCCACAGACGTGTCAATTGAGTGTATGATGGAACAGTGAAAGTAAAACAAGTGAATGGGCAATAAATCATTTTGTAACCAGTGCATGGAGGAATAATAAACTGTTCCATTTGTTTAAAATAGGATTATTATTGTTTCCTATCGCACTATCAGTATCAGATTTTAAAACATATATTTATATCTATCACTTCAAACAAAAAAAAAGTACAGGTGAAACAGGTTGGACAGATTTCTTTTGTGAATGAAAGACAATGAAGTTGAAGGAACGAGATCACGTTTTTTGCAAGAAAACAATGTGCAGGTAGTGCACACAAAACAAATAAAAGTGAGGATGAAGGAAAAATATATAAAATCAACATTGACATATGTCATCATTTTGGTTGACAATATTACTTAAATAATTTTAATCTGGCAATGAATATAATATAGGAGTTCAGCTGCTGGAATTTAAAATATTTTGCCCAAAAAAGTAAACGGGTAGAAATTGCTGGTGGTAGCGATAAAAAAACAACTACTGCAATGGAATTGTTACGGTAGCGTAAACACCCAAGAGAAAATAATAATATAATATAGTATGCACTCTACTAGTGTCTATTATTCTAATACTAATATAGGCAGGTCTAGATATAATCTAGATTGATCCATCTGTTTGAAATATCATGAAGTATGTATCATGATGAAAAAGAACAAAAAACACATCGAACACAGCATGAACAGAATACAGAACAAGAATGCTTAGTACAAAATCATAACTTTTTTGTAGAGGAGAGGCAGAGCCGGCAGAGGTCCACAGACAGAGCAGTATAGTATAGAGTATAGTATAGTAGTATAGTAGAATTAACTTTCTTAAAGTTTAAAAACTAATAATAATAGTAGTAAGTAATAGTAGAGTGTCAGTATAATAATAATAAATAATAATAATAGTGATCTGAATGTAGCCACAACAACAAAGACCTGGTCTATCATTCTCATTCCTGGAGAAAATTCTTCTATCCAGGATCATTTTTGGTGGTATTCTTATCTAACCTTACTCTCTATCTAACGTCTAACTTCTAATTTTAAGTCTTAAGTTAAGTCTGGACTAAGTCTCTAATTTACTCTACTACTACTACTACTACTACTACTCTGACTCTACTACACTAAACTCTAAACTATAATAATAATACTAATACAATAATGATTATAAATGCTGATTCACCTTTTCTTTTTACTTTTGCTCAATAAAAGACAAGAAGACTAGATCGCACTCATGACTTATAATGCAATACACTAACACTGTTCATTGTTTCAGACTGGGCTTACATTTTGGTTCAGTTAAATGGAATTGTTGGGTGTGGTCACGCTTAACAAAAATAATGTGGACGACCTTCCCAAGCCCAAACTAAGTTCTTGTCTAGTAGATATCAACTTACTTTGGTGATGTTTCCAAAGTGTTAATGACAGAATCCTCAAATGATACGTTCGAATTGTTGCGCCGTGGAGAATTTGGAGATTTCAACAATGATCTCAGTCGTATGGAATTGTTAGCCATACTCTGATCATCTCTGGCTAAGTGCACACTTGTTACTCATCACAACACGATACCGTATCAAAATTGGCTCCACGTTAAATCAATTGATTGTTATGCTTTTTGTGATTCTTTGGTAACCGATTCTTTTAATAATTTAACACATAGAAGTCCAGTCGGAACGTGAAATGCGTAGGAGTTTTATATCTAAAATTTGAAAACCAAATAGGAAGCAATTTATCTACAAAAACAATGTTAGTAGGCTTCTTTTGAACTAAAAGTAAATAAATGCAAAACCAATGTGTCAAAATCAAGCCTGCTGGGGTTGACAATTTTTACAAATATATTTTTGCAATTGTTGTCAGAATATAAAGGGGTATCTAAATGGGTGAAATTGTAATTAATCGTAAGTAAGTCTATCTTTTGATTTTGTTTCTTCCTTCTGAAGTTTTAGTAATAGTAATAGATTGTATCAAAATCTAAATGAGAGCATTTTAAGGGCCAGTCGCCTTGATTTTAGTTCTGTTTCACCTGAGGATATCATTGGAGCGCTCAGCTTGTCCAGACAGTCAGACAGCCAATGACATTAAAATATATCCTCTTTTTAAATTAGGGATTATATATTATTACCTATAACGTCAAAAGTCAAAAGGGTCCACGCCCAGCTACAGTACTTGGCAATGCAATTAAGAATGATAACTGATGAATGTCTGCCGAAACTATGGTGACCTAGGCGAAATAAACCAAGCGTTATTAGCATGATATGATGTACACTAAACCGTAAACCGTGTGACTGTCAGTACTGTCACAGTGAAAGACGTGTACACGAGGCATAGCTCGAAATTCATTTAACTTTCAGTTCTAACTTACTATGCAACAACAGCAGATTTTCATGATGAGATTGCAGGAAAATCCTAAAAGCAGTCAGTCTGTTATACTTTACGTCACCCATGAGGAAATGATTATGGCGTACCCCTCTATCTCCGCACAGCTTTTGATACGATTGGCCATGGGACATTACATAGCAATGAAGACCTCTATGGCGTATCAGGGACGGCTCTATGATGGTTAGAAGAATTCCCCATCTATAGGTTTGTGAAAGTCAACACCAAAGGCCCATTCTTCCCGCACAACAGGGTCATAATTGGAGCGCTACAAGGATCTGTGCTTGGTCCGTCTCTTCATGGTGTTTCGATACCTTAATCACCCCCTCCCCCGGCCAGCCCATACTCGGAGTAGATGCGATAAAACAAATGAAATTGTTTTCAACAATAATTATTTCTGATCTCAAATCCAAAAATGTCACACATTTATTTCAACATTGGGTACGTAGTATGTCTACCACCCCCACCCCCCCCCCACCCCCTTTTTCTAACAACAGTCAGACGTGCAGGATAAGAATAAGACGAAATGAACAATTCAGTACCAAATTTCAAGCCACCAAAATTTTTTTGGAGAAAGCCGTATTAGCACCATCTTTGGGGTTCATGGGGCGTTTTCGGCTCTATCATCAGTTCATGATTAACCCTAAATATTCACAAGCATTAAAATTTAATGATGATCCAGGCCATTCGTCGTTTCCAAAGCAATCCACGACAAAGCCGCTTACATGAGTGCTATTTCAACGCAAGTTCTGTAACTATAAGCATACAGAGTGGCTTTGTCTCATCTGGATGCTGTCAAAAAAGAGGGTGGTAGACTTACTAAATATTGAAATAAATGAATGAGATTTTGGATTTGAGATTATAAATAATGACTATTTGTTTTGTTCTGACTATTCTGATCGAGACACCCTGTATGTATACACTGGGCCGTATATGCCTACATTCCCGCTGTACCAAATCAGTTAACATCATGGCTTAAACTGCAACATGTACGCGGATTATACATAATAATTATACATTCCACTTTCCAAAGCGTTCCACAAATTATTCAACCATCACCCTCAAACATAGTATCAAAAGCACCAAGGACTTGATTACAGTAACTCAATGACGACAAAATTGAACACAGATTTTGGTAGAAAAGGATAATAACTATTAATAAAATACCTCAAATTTAGAAATGTCATCATTAAAAGTAAAAGATCATTCGTTAGAAATTAGATTATACTTTGAAGAAAATAATATGTTCTTTAGTGCACTAAAAAAAACCATAGCCAAAGCACCCGCCATCATTAAAAAACTCATAGTAAAAATCAGAATTCCTTTGTGTTCATATATGACACATGTAGCCCTATTCATATCGGAGACGGGCGTTAAATTCGAAGGTCCCCTCGGTTGTAAGCAGCGACGTCCTTGTCCAACAATTGTGTTTCCGGAAACCTAGTGTTGAGTTGCGATTACTTTATTGCGAGTTAGTAAACACTCCCCTTCAAGCTAATTTTGAAGGCCTAGAATCAACATTAAAAACTGAACCATCGGTCATTTTCAAATCGTGTGGTCATGGACACCAATATTCAATATATCTACGCCATTCGAATTGGATTCATATTGGCATATTTAGAGCATACATTTAATAAACAAAACATTAAAGGAAGAAAAACAAGGTAAGAACCCCCCCCCCCCCCACCCACCCACCCA
>JARFNW010142591.1:0-10233 GCA_031763155.1 Dirona albolineata | reverse complement strand
ATCGATATATCTATCCCTCTCTGTCTGACGGTCTCTCTGTTCGTCTGTGTTCATATTTCTGTCTGTCTTATAGTCTCTTTCTTTCTCTCATACACAATATTTCCCCTCTCAGACATACGCAATCAATCGCGCACATACACACACACACACACACACACACACACACACACACACACACACACACACACATACATACACACATCTACACACGCACTCCTATTCAAAGACTTCGGTAGGTAGAGGGTAAACATTATGTTAAAGACAATAATTAATTAGATATACATGGTGAAACTGATGACGCTGCTTAATCAGCTAAGAAAGGGACAATGCATCATCGTCATCGTCTGAGATACAGGTATGGTGATCTGGGATACAGAGGTAGTCTGAGATACAGAGGTAGTATGCTCTGAGATACAGAGGTAGTCTGAGATACAGAGGTAGTATGATCTGAGATACAGAGGTAGTCTGAGATATAGAGGTAGTGTGATCTGAGATGCACATGTAGTGTGATCTGAGATACAGAGGTAGTGTGATCTGAGATGCAGAGGTAGTGTGATCTGAGATACAAAGGTATTGTGATCTGAGATACAGAGGTATTGTGATCTGAGATACAAATGTAATGATCTGCAATAAACATGTAGTAATCTCAGATACAAATGCAATGATCTCAGATACAAAGGTAGTGTGGTATGAGATACAGATTGTGTGTGGTCTGAGATACAGATGTGACATGTGATCTGAGACACAGAAGTAGTAACATAGGGTACAGATGTTGTGTGATCGGAGATAAAGATGTGTGATCTGAGATACAAAAGTAGTGTTAAATATAGATACAGATGTGTGCTTTGCGATACAATTGTCGCGTGATCTGAGACACAGATGGTGTGTGATCTGATATACAAATGTATTATGGTCTGAGATACAAATGTATTGTGATCTGAGTTACAGATGTGTTATTGAAATACAAAAGTAGTGACATATACATACAGATGTTGTGTGATCTGAGATACAAAAGTAGTGACATATACATACAGATGTTGTGTGATCTGAGATACAAAAGTAGTGATCTCTGATACAAATGGAGTAATCTATACAAATGTACTGATCGAAGATACAGAAGCAGTGACATATGGAATACAGATGTATGATCAAAGATACGCATGCTGTATGATCTGAGACACAGATGTCGGTTTATGTCCTTGTGTGATTACTCACCGCTGAAGCTAATTACTTCTTACGTCAACCATATCACCGGTGCCATTACTGGCATGTTATACACATAGTTTACTACGCGGCTGTGGCCGAGAGGTGTCCGTTCATGTTCGTGAACAGCTGATGTTTACAACCCTGGGGCCGTATGCACAGACCTCACATTACCTGATAAGACACTTGTGCATGCAATGAATCACTATTACTACGTCATGTTTTGGGTTGTATTCAATGTCGAAGGATGTCAAGTAGGATTGTGCCAAAATGTGCTATCAGAAAAAGTTTACGTAGGGATGTGATTACGGGTGCGAATGTCACCTGTTCCCCCTCTTCTCTTTACTGAGAGAGTGGACTATTATAGACCCATTAATCGCGGTGGATTTAAATCCGTTTCGTTTCCAGGAATCTAGTGTTAGATTGACATTGCTTCGAAGCAATTCATCGCCCACTTCCCGCTCACAATTAGAAGGTCACTCTGTCCGCCTCACTCTACGGAACCCGGGATGAGCACGCACCGGCTCTATGAGCATCAAGGCTCTTAATGACTTTAATTTATAGACAGGATGTGAGTGATGTGTCATGTTGTGTTAACTGAAAAACGAACAAAAACAAGTGGAAACAAAGTTCATTTTCTTCTCACGTTTGTTTACTTGGCAGCGGCTTGCGCGCCTTGGCTCAAAGATGGTGATAATAATAATAATAATAATAATAATAATAATAATAATAATAATAATAATAATAATAATAATAATAATAATAATAACACGTAAAGGTTAAGTGCAAGTCTGAGCCCCACTAGTACGCATGGCCTGATACAGAACTAGAAAATATAAGGATCAAGATTTTTAAGGCAAGCAGGGGATCATCCCACTGTACCAATAAACCTTGTTTGGTACAAGAAGCAATACACTGTTCAATACTACTCATATCTGGACCAGACAAAATGATATTGTAGCCTTGGGTGTTTACCAGACAGTTATAAAAACTGTGGAAATATTTACCAAAGAGGCAAATAATAATGATAATAATAATAAAGATAATAATAATAATAGTAATAATAATAATGATAATAATAATAATATTAATAATAATAATAATAATAATAATAATAATAATAACAACAACAATAACAACAACAATTATAACAATAAAGGACGCAAAATTGATATATTATCACCACAATTTCTTTTATTGAAAAAATCTCCATGATATGAAATGCTTTTAAACTAATCATAATGTGATACAGGTATGATAATCTAAATGTTAAGGACATTATAAAAAAAAGATTTTGGTAGAAAATGGTGTGCTTATTAAAGATGACCACCGTAAATCGATGTGTTTTAAATATAGGATGGATACCTTATCTGATCGATTACAAAGACGGCTTATAATATTCATAATTGTGTCTGGAATGAACACACCATCAATGAACTAGGCCAAATACTTAGTGTGAGCGAAGGCAGCACCAGCCCCACCGAGTATCCCCAGCAAAGTCATTGCTACTCCCAAGCCAGCCATCGCACCTTAAAAGACAAAACAGATATAAGGATTAAAATCATCATCATCATCACTATCACCATCATCATCATCATCATCATCATCATCATCATCATCATCATCATCATCATCATCATCATCATCATCATCATCATCACCACCATCATCATCATCATCATCACCACCATCATCATTATCATCACCATCATCATCATCATCATCATCATTATTATTATTATTATTATTATTATTATTATTATTAGTAATACTCCCTGTCTACTGTTGTGTTACCAGTTGACAACCACATTGAGAGTGGAGGACAACACACTTCTTAAGAAACAGATGCATTACGATAATGACCCCAATATGCCCCTCATCAAGTTCTTTAACATTGATGTCCAGCCCATACAATGGTCAGGGAGAAATGCCTCCATAATGGAGATGACCAACTGTGTAAGGTATGAAATAGTAAGGATCATCTGACAAAGCTATTATTACATTCTGGTTGCCACCCATTATCATGGAAAATTTTGAAAAATGGCACGTTGGGAAAAAAACAAACAAAAAAACATCTCATAGATTAAAATAGAGATATCTTGTTTAAATTGTTAACATGTACTTTGTCTTCACTGTCATTCGAATCTGAATTGTGGCGATAAACAGTTGTATTTGTAGTTTATTTGTTATATATAATCAACAGTTTTGACCTTGCTTTACAAAGGAATACATCAGTGAAAATAAAGCAAAACAAATGAATTAATACAATGAAGATGTCGCGTTGTAAAAATTGACAGGATCTCGAAAGTAGATTGATTACAAGGGAATGATGAAAGTAGATTGATTACAAAGGAATGACGAAAGTAGATTGAGGACAAAGGAATGACGAAAGTAGATTGATGATAAAGGAATGACGAAAGTAGATTGATTACAAAGTAATGGCGAAAGTAGATTGATGTCAAAGGAGTGGCAAAAGTAGATTGATGACAAAGGAATGACGAAAGTAGATTGATTACAAAGGAATGACGAAAGTAGATTGATGACAAAGGAATGACGAAAGTAGATTGATTACAAAGGAATGACAAAAGTAGATTTGATTACAAAGGAATGACGAAAGTAGATTGATTACAAAGGAATGATGCAAGTAGATTGATTACAAAGGAATGACGAAAATAGATTGATTACAAAGGAATGACGAAAGTAGATTGATTACAAAGGAAGGACGAAAGTAGATTGATTACAAAGGAATGACAAAAGTAGATTGATTACAAAGGAATGATGCAAGTAGATTGATTACAAAGGAAGGACGAATGTAGATTGATTACAAAGGAATGACGAAAGTAGATTGATTACAAGGGAATGATGCAAGGCTAATATATTTCTGTATTCTTATTAAATCTTGGTGAGATTATGATTTTTACGATAGTCAAAATCACCAACAGTTAGGATTAGCGGAAGTTTTCACGTTATTCGGATATGGCGCCATAAGGGTTAAAGGAAGGCGTAGGGATATATGATAATGTAAATATGAGTGGAATGGCTATGTAGAGAACATCAACATATGCAGACTATGTTTATAATGTAATGACTTAGAAGCAGAATGTCTACGTAATAAATAATGTCAATAGAAGTATAAGCAGCACATCTATGTAAGGAACAATGTGGATATAAGCAGATTGATTTTTTAGATAATGCAAATATCAGCAGAATGTTTGTTCGACCTCGGTTGTAAGCAGCGTTGTCCTTGCCCAAAAATTGTATTCGTGCCGAACAGGCCACGCGCTTGCGCATTAAGTGTTGAATATTCCGTTGTTGCTTTCCCGTGGTAAATGTGCTATTATAAAGTGCTTAGATCATTGTAATGATCATAAAAAAGCCCTATATAAATGGTTGCTATTATTATTATTATTATTATTATTATTGTTATTGTTATTATTATTATTATTATTATTATTAATATTATTACTAATATATTATTATTGTTATTATCAAATGTAGTCAATATATCCGATTTGCTTTGCATTTTTAACCCTAACACTTTGATTTGAGGGAAATAGGTCAGGATAATTTGTGATTAGTAGTGTGGGAAATGGCCTTAAAACGTTTTTAATTGCATGCTATTGTTGAAGTTAACGTCTTCTGTAATGAGCTGTTCCACACCACATTCACAGCATTAATTAATTTCGCAAACTTTCCCTGATCAATTTTTATTCAACAGCTGGGTGTTCACAGAGAAAAGCGTTACCTCTGGCCTGGCTGTCTTGGAAGTGGACATTCCGACAGGCTACATCGCCATGAACGACTCGCTCAGGGATTACGTCAAGTCTGGCATTGTCCAAAACCTTAAAAGAGCTGAGTCGTATGGACGAAAAGTAGTCTTTTACTTTGATCATGTAAGCAACGTCAACATTTTTTTGGGGGGGGTCTGCACAACAGAGATCTGTACTAGTTTAAATTATACAACAATTTGACCCCTTTGAAATCTGTTTGACTTAAAGAAAATCCTTTATCATCACTGTGTTATACTGATGTTGCTCAGGCTAACCTATCCGATGTAGGTACATGCCATTCTTTATTTTTCTTCTTCTTCTCTTCCTCCTTCTCCTCCTCCTTCTTCTTCTTCTTTTTCTTCTTCTTCTTCTCCTCCTTTTATTTCTTCTTCTTCATCTCCTCCTCCTCCTCTTCTTCTCCTTCTTGTTTTTTAGTCTTTACCTTCTTTTTGTCCCCTGCAACATTTTGTTACTATTATTTAGGTAGAATATTGACTAACTTTATTCCTTGTACCATAATTTGTTAATTTGTTATATAAAAACATGAATGGATTGACTGACCTCTCATTCATACCTGTTCACATTTCTTTGCAGCTTGATACGAGCAAGACGTGTGTCTACTTTAGAGCAGATCGCTGGTTTCCTGTGTCCAACGCCACTCAAGAGTATCGTATTCGACTCTATGACTATTATGAACCAGGTAGTTTCTAAGAATAGTTGCAAAACTTTCATCATACAATTATGTTTTTTTGTTTTAAAAAAAGGATGAAACTTGGCTTTTAAAGAATATGAGTTAAAACTGTTTCTGTTTTTCCATGAATATACTAAGCGTAGAAGAACCACAGAGAGTTATTAATAAATTTCTATCAATGTTGAGTTTTCTCTTATTTCTCATTCTCTTCAATTAGATATAATTGTAATTAAATGAAATTTCTATCTTGCTTGTAACTTGTAACACATTTTTGATTTGCTGAGAAAGTAAAGATTTAATGGTAAATTCCCCTGAAAAGAAAAAAGACATAGTTTGAATGACCTGTGGCACTGATGCATGTATTTTAAAATAACAATTTCCCTATTCTGGGATTTCGTATAGTTTGAGGCATAGCTGGCCCTTATTATATGGAGTCAGTTGCCAAGAGTTTAGGCTGTTGGGCTCAAGGTCATGAGATCCCGGGTTCGAATCCTGACTATACCACTGATGATGAGTTATTGGAAAGGACACAATACACATTTTTTCCTCACTTGACTCAGGTGTGAACGAGTAGGCTACCTAGTAGCTGCAGGTAGAGAAAGTTATTGTCGGTACCTGAGTATGTCTTGATCCAACGATTTTCCAGCTCTGTGTCAGGCCATGTGTAACAGTGGGGCACAGACTTGCACTTAACCTGGTTACGTTTGACCTGGGTCTGCACATCGATGCCTTCTGCCTTGTACACTGTCCTCGGCCTGACACAGAGCTGGTCCCAACACTATCTAATCACAGTACTAAAGGGAACAGATAACAAACAAACATTAATATGTCAAGCCTACCAGGCTGCTTTGCTGTATGCTCCCCATGGGGGTTGAGAAGGATTTTTAATGATATGGCCTGCTGGGGGATAAATGAGGTACAGTCTGTTAAAGTAAAGTCCTTTCGAGCCTTGAGGCCCATAGAGCCGGTGCTTATCCCGGTCCCCGTAGCGTGAAGCGGACTGAGTGACAATACGTCACCCTTCTGGATAAGACGCTGGTCTGGTGGAGGCGAGGTGGTCTAGTGGTTAGGACAGCGGACTCTAATGGCGGAGGACGTGGGTTCGAATCCTATCACTGCCACTTCGTTGTTTTTCTTGGGCAAGAAACTTTACTACAATTGCCTCACTCGACCCAGGTGTAGAAATGGGTACCAGCTTACAGCTGGGGAAGTAATCTGTGACAGTCTGTTAGCCTTTACTTTAATTTTACGGGGCGGATTCAGACATCTTCATCTTTATTGTTATTGATTTGAGATTCAGTCTGTGGAAGCAAAGCAGGTTGGCATCCCCTAAAGCAATATTATAACTTTGTATAATATTAGGTAAGAATTCCCTTTGCACAATATTGTGACTGTTCTCAGTCAGGATAAATGTAGAACTCGAAAATATTTTTCTTCTAAAAAATTTGTGAACATATTATAATTGTAATTTTTTTATATCTCACACTAAATTTCAGGCATGCATCAGACACAGCTCTACAAGACAATAAGTTTGAATCGTCTGAACATCTGCTACGTTTGTGGGTCGTATCAGTGTCCGTATTGCCCGTACTTCAACGCTGCGACCATCACAAGGGCTAGCATTGTATTGATTCTCTGCAGCATTGCTATTTTCTTTCTTACTAGGTCCTTTATTCATCGGGATGGCGTTAGTTAGGGGATGCTAAATCATGACACAATTTGACGGAGGCAGGTCCAGTGGAACACATGTCGCACATTTAGATTTTGGGCAAATATAGAAAAGGTGGATGTTACGGTCATTTTCATTTGTGTTGAGATAGTATTCCTACCCAGTAATTTAATTGTGTATCTACATTATGTAGAATGCTTGGTGATAGCAATAGTATTAATGTTAATTGAGTCTTTGGTAAGAATAAGTTGGGGAACGAAGGGTCAGTAGATGTACTGGTAGACAGACTGTTATACACATCGTTGAAGAGACAGAACTATCAATCAAAAGACAATCAGCAGATTGTGCAAGGATTTGGTTTGAGAAAATCAGTCTGACAGACGGACAAACAGAATGATAGACAGATAGACGGATGAATAGGTATATAGACAGACCGACACACAGATAGGCAGATAATGGATGGAAAGATAGGTGGATAGATAGGTCCCTCCCTTATACCACTTTCATACATTTATTCACATAGTTAGCAATGTGTTTGTTTGAAATTGCTTTCTCCATCCCAGTATACTAAAATTTGATAGGAATAAATTGTTTATAAAAATGCATCTACTGCTTATTGCAGTGCAGAAAGTCTGTCCTCTTACAGTTTAACCATAAACAAATTTATTATATCAGTGATCAGCAAATGGTCAAAGCATAACAAAATGCACTTTCACCTGCAGCCGGCCAAAGTATGCACTTTACAGATATTCACGTTTTTGTAGCCCAAAGGACATGATTAGAAAGGGGATATTTAGCTCTTAAATTTTTTGCAATAATAGCTTTATTTGTTATGTAGTAAAATACGACATCTGTTCCCCTTGACCAGAAATTGTCACAATTGACATTCATATGTTAAAGATCTCTTTGTTGTTTCACTTTATGGCTGTCTTGTAAGTGAGTTTTCACTTTGTGTGAATGCATATGAAGTGAGCCACCTCATTAAATGTCCCGGGAATGAAAAACCTCCCAATATCCCAATCCCAAACAGCTTCAAGTGGTAAAACAATAAATGACAGGAAAAACCATTATCATCAATCAAATATTTTTAAAAAAATTATTCATTTTATTCGGATCGTCTGATTCTTGCAGCACTCACCACTTTGTAAATGGTCATGGCAATTTGTTTATAACTTTGAGCCACTGGGGTAGGATGTTACAGCCCTGCTAGCTAGAGTTGTTGTCGTCCAGAGAGACGCACCTGGACGTGAAATCATTCGTAAACGACTTACTAAATGTACAGACTGTTGATATTTTGTCTTGCGATAGAAGCCCTTTATCTGACAAAGAACTTGTAATGTATAATAATGATGATGAGACTGTTGTACTGACTTAAAACTGATGGTTTCTACGGTTACAGCAAAGTGTTTATAATGTATGAACATCATGATCCGTTGCTGTCCAATTTTACTGGTTAAGGTGTTTGGATACATTGGGATCATCACCTGCTTGTCTTATATCCCTGATGCCAGCCATGTGCTAGGTGATGAGTGGTGTAGTTCTTGTTGACATTTGTCATTTTTACCCTTCAAAGGTTGACATATGGCTCACCACTACATGGTATAAAGGGACAAAATACATCATCTTATATAATCAAAACAGAAAGCTGGAGTAGAGTTCCCATTCTGGCCCCTAATGTTTTCCACCCAACACAATATTATGATGACAATGTAATAAAGTCAGATTTTTTTCAAAATATTAATGATGAGAATGTATGGATATAAGATTGAATAAGAATGTTGTGTGCCATGGAAATATCTAATCTATGAATTTTATTATTGACGCATGCATAATAATAATATTATATATATGAATCACAGTGGTTTTCTATTACCCAAATCTTTTCCACATCATAATATTTGCTTTTGTATTCGTTTTTATCTGTGAAACTGATTTGTACATTGTTTTCTACGAATTGAATAAAATCATCATAAATGCATCGATTTTAACAATTTTACACAACACCTGAAAAAATAATAACAGGTGTGATGTCTATTTTCTTTTTAATTTCCATGTAGTAAATCCAATTCATTCCAATCAATAATAATTTTTTTTTCACACATTTTGAATTGAAATTTCCACACAATTTGACGTGTTGAATTATACAATTTTTTGTTTGTTTGCCTTATTGATAATATTCCACAATTTCCTTTCATAGCTGAGGGGGGATAAACACAGAGGATTCCGGATATTTGTTCGTTGGTCACCTTAGCAATATTGAATTTTATGTTCCTCAACATTAAGAAAGTTTTTTTTTGATATGGTGGACTGATCCTCTGCTTGCCTTAATTTCATGGTCCATAGACATTCTAGCTCTGTGTTCAGCCATAAACAGTGGTGCCTTGTGTTGATTGCTATCCAAGGCATTGTTTTATACCAATTTCATCCATGTCATAGTTTATGTATGCATTGATTTTGCTCAAATGTTAAACATTAGCCATGAAAAAACAAACACCTGTCAAATTTCTTCGACTCTAAATATATTTAATATACATATAAAGAACAATTATCATGAACGTAAATCATGCGCACAGATATTGGTGATTGATAGAATTTGTTTTATGGCTAAAAAATATTTTCTTTTTATTTTTTTGCAACCTGTTTGTTCATTTTTTTTCACTCTGATAAGAATACCTTTTAAAAATAGGCAATATGTGCTTTTCTTTGTGTTGACTATGAATCATTATTATATCATTTCATATATTGGCGCTGCTTTATGGGAATGCTGCTTAATGGAAATTATTTGCATGCCACGGTGGTGATCCAATTAGAATGGTGTACACTGTTGTCTTGTAACTGAAGAGTAACCACTGGGGTAATAGCAAAGTGTTTATCGGTATAATGTATGGACCTCATGGTAC
>JARFNW010142580.1:0-10234 GCA_031763155.1 Dirona albolineata | reverse complement strand
CTACTACTACTACTACTACTACTACTACTACTACTACTACTACTACTACTACTACTACTTATAATAATAATAATAATGATAATGATGATGATAATGATAATAATAATAATAATAATAATAATAATAATAATAGTAATAATAATAATAATAATAATAATAATAGTAAAAGTAATAATAATAATAATAATAATAATAATAATAATAATGATAACAATAATAATAATAATAACAACAATTATGATATTGATAATACAGTGGTCTCCATCTTTTGTGTTTTCAAAAGAAATAACTTTTGATTACACAATGGACAATGACCAGTAACTCCATCCACAAACCAAATAAAAATCCCTCATGAAAGACAACGATAGCTACCTAGCATGCCATGTAATGAGCTCTCAGGCATGCCACACCGTGAAAAACAATCAGTCTATATCGCATCAAAAATGAGTGTGACTTAAATTACACAGTCAATAATTGAGCCAGTGCTTATCTCGGTTTCCTAAGCGTGTAGGAGACAGAGCCAACAATATGCCAGATTTTGGATATGATTCTGGCCTATCACAAATGACATCCCCAGTTGTAAGCTGGTACCTAATTTTACACTTGGATTGACAAGACCTTTGCAATAAGAGTGCGCTGTCTTAACCACTTGGCCATCACACATCCGCACATTCTCCTGTTGTATCGTAGCCGAGTCACGACTGATAAAACATTGATATTCAATCCAATCATATTTTTTTCCTCCATTTTGCAGCCATTCCATATGAGGTAACAATTTATACGGCCGACGTTCGAAATGCCGGTACGGACGCCAACATCTTCCTCCAGATGTATGGCAAGAATGGAAAGACACAAGAGCTCAGTCTGAGGAATAAGACAGATAACTTTGAAAGGGGACAAATTGACAAGTTCAAGGTAATTTACAAGTCTTTTTGATCTGGTAAAACGAATGAGATGAGGCAATCATACATCTTATCTTATTGTCTCTTAACACCCCATATGGTATGAGTTATGATTGATGTAAAGAAAGTCATATTCTAACACTTTTTCTTCCGTTCCCTTTGTTACATGACTTTGATATTACATGAAGCATAATTAGTGATTTTTATTGTCAGCATCTGTGAACGATTTTGAAGACAGTTGATTGATCCATACTTTCTTGTCCTGTGTTCAGCAATGCTTGATGATCTGATTATTATGTGCATGGTTTTGCGAGTGGATTCCTTGTGTTCCAATCAGGGCTGCATGATATCAATACTGTTATGCGGCATGATAGAAGATCGCTAAGCAAAAATATATAAAATATAAGATAAATTATAATAAACTTTGATATCCCAGTCATTCTTCTCATTGTGAAAACTTGAAAACAAAAGATAAAGCAGTAACAGGAAAATGTAACTACAGTTTTTAATACCTAACCACTTTTTTCTCTCCAGGTTGAGGCCGCTGACATTGGAATTATTCAAAAAGTCCGGATAGGTCACGACAGCAAGGGGATGTTTTCAGGCTGGTTCATGGAAAAGGTATGACCTTGTGTCCTTGTATATTTTGTTTCTGAATTCATTTATTATAAATCTCAAAACATCAAAATTCATATCTGTTGTATTCAAACAATTAAAATTCTTATCCTTTATATTCATACAATACTTTTTATGTGACTTGCTCTAAAGTTTCTCAAGATTTATTTTTTATAATGTATATATATTGTCTTTAAGATATATTTTGAAAATGACCAAAATGTCCCAAGTGTCAGCTGTAATTATCATTACAATGTTAAAAACCATAATTCTGAAAGCTAGTCATGAACTCTTACCACTGGTTGTTAATGCAATGTCCCAACCTCTCGACCACTGCTCCTTTTTGATGATTTAGATATATATGTGTATACATTCTCCATTGAAATGCATAGTTTTGTATCTGTATTATTTTTAGATGTTGCTTTGATAGGGACAATAAGCCTTATTATATTAAATTTCGTCTAAATAATTTTGACAAATTTTTGTTGCAGAGGTATTGCAGTCTGCATTTGTGAGAGATAAACTTTAAAATCACATATTTTTTTAATCACAAATTGTGATGGATTTTATTATGCTCGATACAATATGTAAATACAAACTGATACACATGTTACATCCTCAGATGCTAATTCAAAGGCCGTTGTCCAAGAAGAAAAATTCCAAGCGCCGCATATCTCAGGAGGATCGTCGTAAATCTATTCTGGCCATGCACCGATCCGATGAGGACTCTGATTCTAGCAGCCCATCATCAACGCCTGGACGTCGACGAAAAAGCTACAAAGGATCCAAGTAAGGACTTGAAATGGCATTGTTGTTATGTCCTTGAATTTCATTTTAAAGGGGGTGTTTGTAGCTGACTAGTGAACAAAACGTGACAGTTGGTGTTGTCAAACAACGTTTACCATAGCTAATGCATGGAATGGGTGACCGCCTATCAGGCCAGATGTGTTAAGTGTTCCATTGCTTTCCTGAGGCAAATGTGCTACTGTAAAGAGATTAGAGCAGGGTATTGATGATGGATAATGGATAAGCACTACACAAAATGCCATTCATTATTATTATTTGAGGAGAAAAAATGTATTTCAACCAGTAAGAAAAGTGGGAAGGCGTGCTTAAATTTTGCATCTCCATCCAAGAACAGGATTGTAGAATGTTCATTCTTTATTAACCCACCATCACGCCATGACATATTATTACTGTATATAGGATTTACTTTATTTATTTATTTTTCATTGCCCAGGTGGCAGCTCTCAGTTGCCCTATAACTGAATAGTTAGCACTAGGGTAACAGCAATGTGTTTACTGGTAAACCTCATGGTACATTGTTGTCCAATTTACTGGAAAGGTATTTGGACGCAGTGGGCTCATCACCTGCTTGTATTTAATTCCTGATGCAGAGTCTTTTCTAGCCATGTGTAAGGTGATGAGTGGTGTAAGTCGTCATTGGCATTTGGATTTACTTCCATTTGTTATGTGCGCCCTTCAGAGATTGACATATGACTGGCCCCTTCACTGCTTATTGCTGTATAAAGTGAAGTCGATAAGTAAACAAACTTAATTATTCTGATATTTTATGTTGTGTCCAGGTCCAAGCTGGATGCGGTGATAGAGGAAGAGGAAGGTGACAGCCTTGACACTGAGGACTACTGGTTCTTTGTCAGCCAATGGTTTGCAAAGGGCGAGGGGGACAAGGCCATTGTGAGGGAACTCATTCCGACCGACGAAAAAGGCCGGGCCCTGAAAGGAGCCTTAGAAGGTGTGTGTTTGTTATTGGACAGTCAATCTCTTCCTCTTTCTTTTTATGTCTTGCAATCAGACTTAATGAGTCGTAAGTTGAAATTTTGGCATGTGTAATGTTTTAATTTGTATATTATAAAAAAGCTGTCATTTACTTCTTTTAAAGTGGTTAAACTAACCATTGGATTGCAGCCCATTGGCATAGTGAGATGTTGGCATTTAATGGATGCCCAGATAGTCCATATCTGACTTAGAAAAAAGAGGTTTACTGTGTAGTTCCTTTGGACTAGATAAATTCCATCTTACGACTTATTTAATCCGATGGTCAGTCATAATACCAATTTTTTTACATTTCTATTGCCTGGTTTGTTTTTTAAATTATAGACATGAAGTAACTATATGCAACTAGACATTTTAACACCATTTATCTAAATATTCTTGCTTGCCCATTTCACCGTTTTGATCTTGACAGATCGTTTCATGTCTAAGTGTTAAATAATTTAATTCTAAGACAATCTCGATGGGTTTTTTTTAGAACATTATGGTTGGAGAAAGAAAAGGTCAAATTAATGTCAACAAAACCCTTTATTGTTTTTTTTTGAGATTATAAGGAGGAAACTGAATTTGAAATGAAAATCCAAAGTCCTCATGTCTATTCTGGTAGAGAAATGGTCAGGTTGCCATGCTGAAGATTGTGAGATCTCTGGTTTGAATCCTGGCAATATTAGACCCGGCATTGAGTCCTTGGGAAAAACTCTGTACACAATGTTTACTCACTCGACTTAGGTGTGAATTGGCTACAAGCAGCAAACAGCATAGATAGAATGTGAGTAGTAATGCACCTAACTGGTTGATACTACTGTATGCTCCTTTTGGATTTGAAGACTTTGAATCATACAATCTACTGAGGGGATGAAGGTTTTAAAGTCTGTGAGCCAGTACTTGAACAAGGATACAGACTATAGATCCATCTCTATCTCATTTCCTTCTGCCATGTAATCCATTTCCATGTCATAGCTTATCATGTCAAATGTTCCCCCTTAGATAATTAGTGAAAATAATGGGAGAGGATTACATACCGTGCCAGGAAAATAGACAATGGATGATTTATGGAAAGGCATATGAAAGTCCTCATTTTATTTCTGTATGTATGAAATATTTGTAGACAAATAATCCGACAAAAGACTGAAGATTGTTAGATCCCTTGCTTTGAATCCTGGTAATGCTAGACTCAATGTTGAGTCCTTGGGAAAGCCTCTTTACAGAATTATTGTTTCTATATTTTCTGTTTGAGGTCATTCGTTGAGGCGAGGGTCTTAGGTTCGATTCTTACTGTGTCGGCGCTGACTTGTCTGATTTTCCTGGCATGGCATTCACTTCCAACAATTTTGACCTGTTTATCATGAATTCCCTATTCCACTTTGATTCCCCCATAGACAACACCGGCACCATTTCATTTGTTATGTCATATATGTTTTCCAAAGTGTTAGATGTGCCACAATTCATACAAGACGTGTTTCTTTTATCCACCCGTTTTGTCTTTGCAATGTTTTAAAACTGCACAAAACTTGCTACACTAGCAGATATTACACATGTGATGCACATGCACACACACACACACACACACACACGCATGCACACACACACACACACACGCACACACACACACACACACACATTGTTGTAATAGCACAATTAATGGCTCTTTATGTGTTATAAGTTTTATAGACATATTTGAATATGATATTTATTGTTTGTATATAATTTTATATATATGAATTTATTTGTTTTAATTTGCACTAACAGTAAACCTCATCATATAATGCAATAATACCATTAGCTTGCTTACTATGCTATGCAGAGTCTTTCTAGCCATGTTTTAGGTGATGAGTGGTGTAAGTCCTCATTGACATTTGGATTTATTTCTATTTGTCATGTGCACCCTTCAGAGCTTGCTATATGGCTGGCCCCTACACTGCTCGTTGCGATATAAAGGGGACTCGATAAACAAACAAACAAAGCTTGCTTACTGTCATCCTTAGAAATCAAGAAAACAAGAATTGCATTATAAATAAAACAAAGCTTTAAAAAAATAAATTTCTCATGCTTTTTAAAGTTAACAAACTGACAAATAATTGGAAAGTTATGCAGTAGTAATAATATATAATATACTGATTGACGGAAATAATGAAATGAACATTGACACCTGGTATAAAATTTTTACCTATTGTTACATCACCACACCGTCTCGTTCCTGTCTTACTGTTTCTTTTTGTCTGTTGTCTATTTCTGGCATTGCCTTACTTTCCAACTATTTCTCACCTGTTCATCATTGTCTTCAGTGCACGCTCCTTATCGGCTCTTTTATAAGCTGACATTACAATCAATGGGTATTTGTATTGCCTAAGGTTTGCTCGCTCCCAATCAGTTCTATAATGCATTACAATGGTGATTCGATTTGCCTATGGTTTGATTAACATAAATTGTTGTTGTTGTCCTCATGATTATGATTGCCGAATCTTACACTAATCTCTGACAGATGATGACGATGAAGACAGTAAGTACGGAACTCACTCACCTCCCTTGCCTTATACCAGCATGGGAACGGGTGCGGGGAAAGGAAATGATTCTGTCACTTTGTCGTCTGGTTTCCCGATTATTCCAAAACTCGGAATCGGACATTTTGATTGTTGTCAGAAAAAACGTTTTTATAAATTTATCAAGATGCCTTCATGTTCCTACTGTAATAGCCATAGTATTTGGAGGGCAGGAACATAAAAGACTTTTGATATATTGACAAATATTACGGTATTTATTTTCTCTCATGTCTGGCAAAAATCGAACAGTCAGATACAGAAGTTTGGAAAAATTCACATCGTAAAATTCACATTGTTTCCAAATTCATTGCTCATGGGACAAAATAACGCAAGCAACATTTCAAATTTTTAAGGAGCAGAAGGTCGAGTGCATCCATAATTGAATAGGCCAGGGTCATATCCAGGGGGTTGACAAATGTCATTTGTTGGATTCAGGAAGTGGAGAGTGGGATGAGCACAGGGAGTGTCAGTCAAATGGCTCTGGCTGAAGAAATTAGGTTTTGGAATAACATCAATGCTTTTAACTTTTTTTTTTTTTTTTTGGTGAAAGCTCAAAATTTTTCATATTATATCAAAGCCACAAATTCTTATTACGCCTGACTTCAAATATCTGCTAAGATCTATTCCATGTAAGTGAAGAACATATATAATATCTCACCTAAATTAATGCTGGATGCGTTATTTCGTTACATGAGCAAGAAATGTATGTAAAAGATAAATCTGGGCAGATTTTTTTGTGAGCTGTTGTTGCATCCTTCCTGTCGCCAGCCCCAATGCATGATGGTTCGCAAGATTTTCTCTCATGCTTTATCTGTCACTCTTTAAATGTTGTCATTTTGCAGCAGACATGAAATCCATTATTATAAAGGCATTAATATATAATATTTATTGACCCACACATAATATTATTATTATACAATTTGATGGTGACTAATTATACTGATGATTCTCCTGCCAATTCCAGAAGGGTCTGTGTGCATGTGTGTGGGGTGGGGGGGGGGGAAGGTGAAGGGTCTGGTGGGGATGAAGGGTGGGAGGTATGGGGAATAGTAGTGCAGGGAGTTGGAGGAGGGTGTGTGACTGTGAGGGAGGGGGGGGGAGGTGGAGGGTCTGGTGGAGATGAAGGGTGGGAGGTATGGTGAAGGTAGGAGCGTGGAGGGTCTGGGAGAGATGAAAGGTGTATGGTATGTGTGAGGGAAGTGCCAGGGCAATGTTAACACCCTGGTCAAGTTGACTGATATTTGCTAACATTCGACATGTTTATAGCAGTACGGAAGAAGTCATGTTGATTGGTTAGGTTTGAATTATTCATGCAATCATACTCATACAACAATTCAATACTTGCTGTGAACCAATACCACTCTCCTATTTTTTCTAACGACCAGTTTGAACTTTGACCCCCTACTCTTGTGTGCCATATTATTATTTTACCTGTTCTTTGCATGTTTAAAAAACAATTTGTAATTTTTATTTATGTCGTATTCAAGTGCTTTTTTTTTGTCAATGCTTTCACTATGCTTTTTCACAATGGTTAAGATAATGCCAAGGAGAAGGAAACGTTTGCTCTGGATGTAAGGAAAGGATTTGTATAGGTTTGGCTATAACAAACACAATGTATTTGTATTTGGATGTACGTCTCACCGTTGTATAAATATCTTGAGTCCTATCCAAATGAATCGCCTGTCAGGATTTTCACATATCGTCAAGGTCCTACCATAATGGACATAATGATGATGGAATAATGTAACAGTGCCGGTGAGAGACAACAGAAAATAGAAAAAAGATTTTCATCGTCTAGGAGTATCGAACCCATGCCTGCCATGGCAACTCCGCCTCGGTTTTCTTTTTAATTGAAAAACAAGAGAAAAAAACCAGTGAAAATTCCACAGGCACAAGTCTATAGTAATCACTGTTTCTATTATATAACAATAGACCTTTCCCAAACATTGAAATGTGTAAAATCACTTTCATTTGTGATAACGAAGGCAGCAATGTAGTGACGAGAGTATCCGTTGTGACTGACTGATCAGCCCTTGCCTGTCCTCAATGCCGCAATTATTGCCATGTTGCTTCCTGTGTCTGTTCACACCCAATCCACCACCATTGCGGCACTCCTCCCTCTCCTTCTACCGATCTGTGGGGGGGGGGGGGGGGGCCGGCGGAAATCCTCCCTCTCATTCCACCGATCTGGGCCCCCCCCCCCCCACCTCCCCTCTCCCACCTCCGTTCCAGCCTGTCACTCTCTCAAACCTGCTTGTCTCATTTGAACAAACATTACCATTCATGATTTGCAAAACAAGAAACAATTCCATAAGCTGCCTGTCAAATTTGAATGCTTCGTGGTGGTCTGGATAGTTGAGCCTGATGGGGTTGAGTTTGTAAGATCTCAGGTTCAAATCCTGGTTGATGCTAGACTAGATGTTCAGTCCTCTGTAAAGACTCTTTATACACTTGACTCGGCTGAGATCACATACTTGGCTACAGGCAGCAAATGATGTTATTAGAATATTAGTAATGATGTACCATACAGTAACATAGAGTTCCTACTGTATGCTGTTGGGTGAACTGAAGAGGACTTTGAATGACAGGGGGATAAACGATGTAAAGTCTATGAGCCTGCATGTGCTCGGGGATATGAACTGTAAAATCCATCTCTTTACTTTACAATATATAGATGGTTTTATAGTCCATATCCCTGCATCACTTATCCCCCACCTGTGTCATTCAAAAATCTCTATAACTCCCATAGAGAACATACAGTAGAGCAGCATGTTAGGCTCATCATACTAATACAATATCTCTCTCTGCCTGCAGTCAAGTGAGGAAACATGTGTAGAGATTCTCTCCCAAGGACTCAACATAAGTAGCTTCATCCAGGATTTCAATGTGGGACCTCTCATCCTCGAGTCGAGTAGCTAAACTACTCGTCCACCGATCAATATTAATATAGATAGATAGTTGATGAAGATAGACAGAAATTGTTGTCTGTCAGCCTTTTGTTTGTTCTTTGCTCAAGTGAGACTTTTCGTTGTTTTATATCTAGATATGGATTAGGCATAGATGAAGTTTTGTAGGTGAATGTATAAGCGATTGAGATAAACCCCTCTTACTACATGTATGTTCCTGTTCTCTGCTTATCGCTAAACAGAACCGCTTAACTATTTCACTTTCTGATTAAGGATCAAGCTTGAGTCTTCTTGTTGTAAAATTGTATCTGGTAAAATCTCAGCAGTTCTCATATTTATTGAACGTAGAGTATAAAAATTATTTTGGCCTTGATGTCAATATAATACATGCAGTGCTATTGAAGGTTATTGGTATAGTAGGCTGATCACCTTCTAGTCTTAAACTCAAGATTCATGCATTTTACATCTCAGTGTTTTTGACTGACTTTGGAGTTGGGGAATCTTTGAGCATGTTTAGATTTTATAAATCTTTGTCACAATTTGTATTTTGTGTGTCCTATGTACTATTCAAGGCTCAACATGGTGCTGTGTCCAACATTACATGATATAATCTAACAAAAGATCTTTTTTTTTACATATTAAGAGAGCTGCACATTCCATCTACTATATTTGATGTAATTTCTTCATTCTTCATATTCTAAACATGGACTGAGTTTGACGAATGTCATAATTTTGATATTGAAAAAGAAATGTTAGACACTCTTTATATGTAGATTTTTTAAATGTTCAGTTAAATTGCTTAGTTTATGATATATTATATATGTGTTATAACTAATGCGCTTTGAGATGCGTTAACAATGAAAGTGGCCTAACAGTGATATTATAATTATAATTATTGTTATTATTATCACCATCATCATCACCATCATCATCATCATCATCATTATCATCATCATCATTATCATCATCATCATCATCATCATCATCACCATCACCATCATCACCATCATCACTATTAATAGAGTAATTGATTATTATATTTCCCAATGTAATGTCATTTATTCCATCATCTCATCATATTGTGACTCTTTCTTTGACTCCCCCAGAGGTGGAATACGCTGTCAAAGTTTACACTGGGGATGAACGATTTGCCGGAACGGACGCCAACGTTTTTGTCAACATCTACGGAGAAAATGGAGACACAGGCGAGAGGGCATTGAAAGATTCTGACAATATGAACAAGTTTGAACGCAATATGGTAGGAACAATTTTATTGTGACAAAAAAAGAAAAAAAGAAAAAAAGAAAGAGTCAGATTTTTGATTTTCGGCACATGGAGTAATTGTATTGTCTAGGTGGCAACTCCCAGTTCTCCTATAACTGAAGAGTAACTACTGGGGAGACAGCAAAGTGTTTATCGGTAAAATGTATGGACCTCATGGTACATTGTTGTCCAATTTACTGGTAAAGAGGTTTGG